>LGRX02009601.1:0-13965 GCA_001247695.2 Cymbomonas tetramitiformis | reverse complement strand
AGGCTTCGTCTCGCACGGCATGATGATGATACGTAAAGTTGAAACGCCCGGCGCGTCTGATCTCGACTCGGTTTTTTGCCTTTGATACCGCTGTTTTCTACCGCTTATCTGCTATTTATTTAAGGGGTTTGCGGATATTTTCTCAATTGTAATTGTGGGCGATAGGCCCGGTCAACGTTCAGTAGCAAGATGTTAAAGGTGCGTGGAGATGGAAACTTGTAACATTCAACGGTGCGTCGCCCACTCTTCCGACTTTCGTCGACAGTTCAGCATTTCAGCAATCGATTACGCTTACTTTTTTTCTTCAATATGCAGGTACTTCTCAAACTTCTTCGTGGTCGAGAAACTAAAACCAAGAGGGGGCAATCGCGTCCGATTGGAGCCGTTCGAAGCTGCAAGCATCGAGCTCTCCGTGGATCTTGCCAGCCGTTCGAGCAAAATAACGCCGCCGGCGTGCAGATTTGCGTAGGTCCGCACTTGTAATGTAGTTGTTTAGACTGGGGTCTCGGAGAATGTGTGGGGCAATCAGTTTAATAGTTCGCTTTTAAGCTTGCCGCCGCAGCAAAAGTTGCAGCCATCTAGATCATCATAGTAGAATTAGCACCGCAGTGCGAGAAGGGGATTTGGTAATTATTTCTATTTGAATTGTGTATTGCACTCAGAAAAAAACTCATCGGCACAAATGTGTAACACTGACGCTTTGCGTGCGTGCTTGTAAGTTTTGCATATCAATGCAGGGATGATGAATTGTGTATCTTAGTAATAATTATGTGTACAGATCTATTAGATATGTTTGGTGCATCATGTTTCAAGGGACTTGTTTCCAAGGGATGCCGAAACATGTTCCAAACACGTCCCAAACACGTCTCAAATACGTGTTTGGGATGCGTTATGATGACCCCTCATAAGGGACGTGTATCATGGTCTCCAAACACGTCCCTAAGACGTACCAAAAGGTTACCAAACACGTCACTAACCTGCACATAACGCGTCAAAATAACATACAAAACACAGCCCAAATACGTATTTTGCATGTATTTCCAGTGTCTTGGGTATGTCTTTGGGACATGTTTTGGAGACATGTTTGGGACGTGTTTGGGCCCCAAACACGTCCCTAACGAGGGGTCATCCTAACGCATCCCAAACACGTGTTTGGGATATGTTTTGGACATGTTTTGTCCTCCCGAACACGTCCTAAACATATGCCTAACGATTCCCTAACGATTCCCTAACACGTCCCAAACACGTTTGTCAGAATGTAGGGGGGGCTTATCGCGGATGAGTACATCCATGTTTGGTATGTTCGTGGTGGGCATCGTGGGCATGGGGTGGCGCCGGTGCTGCGATCGGTGGAGAGGTTGATCCCGATGCCAGTCTCGGTGGAAAACCCCGAGCTGTGGAGAGTTCATTCGCGTAATTCTCGGGTGCGATCTTCCAGCAGGTGGCCGGCTTTGAGGGCGGAGCTTGCGGCACGGGCCACGGTGGAGACGATGGAGCGCTGCGGCACGATGGAGGCGGAGCGGCGATGCTACGAGGAGGAGATCGAGCGAGTGGGGTGCGTTGTTCCTCTTTTGACTCGCCGGGCGCATTGTGTGGCGGCGGCATTTCGTGATTGGCACGATGTCGACTTTCTCGTTAGATCGGCTGCGTGTGGGACTGGTTGGCCGTACGAGGAGATTGAACTGGCGGAACCCTGCGAGCCGTCGCATACCCCCGGGGCGGAAAATGCATAATGGGTGATAATAACCAAAGATTTAGGTTTATAAAGTCACTAGACCTTATAAGAGGCAAAATTAATAAAAAACAATTTTAAAAAATGGTTTTGAGATTTTTTTCGTCTGAACGGGCCGAAAATCGATGTTTTGGGGCTGTGTTCCCATAGCGGATGGTTGTAGGGTATGTTTTACCCATGGTTTGAAGGTCTCCCAACCGCACCACGACTTTATTCATGAACTTTGCAGTTTTGGATTTTAGAAACAATATTATAAGAGCTAGTATTCTCGAAAAAAATCTTGGTTTTGAGCACATATGAGGTGCGGAAGGCTTTGGGGTATGGAGTGGGATCAAAAGAACACATGATGAAGTTTCATAGACCACAATGAAACAAAATAATGGTTGAATAATGCTATTTGTGAAGAACTATTTCCTACCATGTACAAACAAACTATTACTAGTTGTTGCGTTGTTTTGAGTATTTTCCCAGGCACGCTTGGGGGTATGATATATGTGTGATAGATAATATTGTGCAAATACTCCCTCCCTAGTGCTTTTTCGAAACTTATTATGAATGAATTCATGCAAGTTCTGCAAGTGTGAATATTCAGGGTGCATGCGTTAAAAATTGGCAAGGCAAATTAAATATCAAAACAAGGCAAACAAGGCAAATAAACAAAAGAAAAAATGATATTTACAATGAAAACGCCTAAGACCTACAAGTACCTAGCGGTTTTGGTTGATAAAGAACAAGTATTCCTCCGAGTTCATGTTGCGCCCTCCCCTGCCACCCCGCGCTTGCTGGGCAGGAGTCATTAGCCTCTGCCCCAATAACTGGGCCTCGCGCAAAGAAAGAGTCACTGTTGGCGCATCTAGTGGCATCTGCTGATTTGTGCCAAAATACATCTCTGCCAAGCCTTGGCCCCTTCCCCCCGAGGCTGGTAGGAACTGCTGATACAGTGCGTTCGCCTGTGGGGGTAGAGTTTGCTGCTGCCCTTGAGACAGGAGCATGCCTCCTGGCAGGCATCCCGAATTCAGAGGAAACAACATAGCGTTGCCTCCAGCCGGCATCGTAGCTGCTCTTACTTCCGCAGGAGCTTGAAGAGCAACACCAACACCTTCATTGCCGTGCGGGGGAGCTGAGCTTGCCTGAAACTGCTGCTGCTGCTCCTGCAGCTGCGGCGGCGGCTGCTGCTGCTCCTGCTGCTGCTGCTGCTGCTGCGGCTGCTCACTGGGAATAGGAGCTGCAGCCATGCTCCCTCCCACTGAAGCTCCACTGCTGCCACCGCCCGCTGTCACATCCCGCTGTCGTAGCTTCTCCTCGAGTTTTTTTATCTCCAGCTGCAGCTTGAGGTCTGCCAGACGCTTGTGCAGCGCCGCATCCCCTGGCTCGGCTGCAGGGGTGGCAACTGGCAGCTGAGACTCACCAGCTGGTGATGCTGCTGGCACGCCGAGCTGCTGACTCCCTGTTGACGGGATCCCTGATCCGTCCGTCACGACAGTAGTCTGCACCTGGGGGGGGGTCCAAAAGTCCAGAGGCAGAGGCTCAATCCGCATCGGAACCTCCGCCCTGGGCAAGTTGAGCACTGGCCCCCCGTGGTGCGGCGATGTAGACACCTCCGGCGACCCATCAACAGTGTGCTCACTGCTCACACCTGACCGTGTCCTCTTTGGGGCACGAGGTGTTGGATCGGGAGCCGGTTCCCACGTCGTGGCCACCATGCTTGCTGCTCTGCCGGCTGGCCTCCCAGGAGACTTGTTCCCCACCAGAGCCCTGGTGGTGGGAAGGCTGACAGCCGGCTTGGGGGCTGGTGTCTTCCTGTGGGCGGAGGCGGGAGGTGCCTTGGGGGCTGGCTGTCTGCGGGATGGTGCTGGCGCAGCTTGCGCAGCTGGTGCAGGCAGCCTGGAACTGCGGGTAGAAGCTGTGGGTGGTGGAGACAGTGCCTTCCGCTTGAGAGGTTCTGGTGGAGTGAAGACTGGAAGCAACTCCCCTTCGAACTTCCCCTCCGCGGTTTTTGGTGGTGTTGAATGTTCTCCACCGGGGCAATCAACAACTCGCGCATGCCCTTCTCCAAAGCTGTGACCGCCTCCTGCAAAATGAAATCCATGCCCATGCGATCTGCCTCCACGCTCAAGCTCTTATTCAGGTTGGTCTGCTTGTTGTTCAAGCAGCCAGCCCTGAATAAAACCAACCTGCGGTTGGTGCGCCCACCTGCGCCTGCCGCTGTAACCACCTCCCATGTGACGTATACCCACAGGACATTGCCAGCACGTGCCCCCCGTGGCTTCACCACACAGCCTGCAATCCAAAACAGGGTGTTGAGCTTCTCATGCACAACAACCCGGCCGAAGACGGTGTCCCCACGGGTGATATTCCGGAGCGTGAGGCGCGCCGGAAGATCAGGCCCCATGGCGTGACAGCACTGGGGACACGAGGCGGAGAACTTCTTCTCCGCAAAAAGCGCGGTCAACCAATACAGCTGGGGAAGGGGTACAGAGTTGAGTACAAGCCGGGAGTCCACTGGTTCGATCAGGACATCCAAGCCAAACTCGCCATCCACCGGCCAGGTGGTGTTTTCCGGCATCGGCACCCCTTTCTTGTCCACGTACATGTGGGCTGATAGCCGAGCCCAGCCGGAGGTGCAGTACTCCACCGCACAGTGAATCAGCGCTCCGTGGAAGACGATCACGCTTTTCGCCGGTAGGTGGAGCGTGACCGACTCAATGGACGCGACCTTCGACTTGTTCGCCGCCAAATGCGAACCAGGGTACACCCGGAACTGGTATAAGTCGGACATGACCACCATCACCCCATACGCACCGTGGTCGCGGTGGCACGCCTGCCTGCCTGCAACATATTGCGTGATCAAGATCGTCTTGGCCATGTCCCCCTTTCGTAGTTCGAGCTCCCCTTGATGCCTGCCTTCTTCGAGATGCTTTAGCAAGTCCCCACCAATAGCATCCATCCGCTTCCCCAGCTGACTGTCCTCCACGATGTTCCCGATTAACCGTTTTTCGTCCTTCACCGTGTTGACCTGCAAACCGTCTTTCTTGAAGTTCATGAAGTTGTACTTCACGTCCTTCTCAACGTATCCGGTGTGGAACTCCTTCATGAGATCGGCCACGGGAATCGGGTCCTCTAGGTGTCCGCAAAAAAACCCCTGTTCTGCCAGCTGCTTGCGCCAGTCCAGGGGATATGCGAAACCCCTCTCTGCATTCGCCTCCCCCTCGGGCTGCGCCGCTGCACCCGCGCCCTCCTCCTTCCCCTCCCCCCCGGTAGGAGCACCTCCAGATGCCACACCCTGCGCCTCCTCCGCGTTCTCCATCTCCGGCCGCTCCCCAGCAACAGCTACAGGAACAGCTGCTCCTGCAGCCAAGACAAATTACACCTTTTTCAGTTTTTTCCTTAAGTTTCAACCTGTTACTCTTTCCTTCGTAAATGAATGCGAGCAGAGTATACAGGAAAGTCATGGGTGGTCGCAAATATCCTCACCTTGCAGGTCTTCTGAAGGTGCTGATATCGCAGCAGCACCTCCAGCTGTCACACCCTGCTGATCGTTCGCGATCTCCATCTCCGACCGCTCCCCAGCAACGGCAATAAGAACAGCTGCTCCTGCAGCCAAGACAATTTATGTTTTTCAGTAATTTCAACAGTTTCAAGTTCTTACTTCCTATAAGTGTAAGTAGGAAAGGGGCATGTGCGTGGTCGAACGTATCCTCACCTTGCAAGTCTTCTGATGGGCAAGGTGCTGATACGGATCCCTCGATGATCTCTTTAGTCGCTGCCTCCTCTCCGTTCTTCCTGATCTGCATCGCTGCCTCATCCTCCTCCTCCGACTCCTCCTTCGACAAATCGCTCAAGTAGTCGTGCAGGAGTCCGTCCAGGGTCGCATTATCACCACCCACACTCAGCTGCTCCTCCGCCACAACCTGCCCCCCAGCGTCTGCAGCAACCTCACCAGCAGCCTGCTCCTCCTCCACCATCGCCTCCTGCTGCCCCCCAGCAGCAGCTCCAGCAGCAGCTCCAGCAGCCACAGCGTTTGCAGCAACCTCCCCAGCAGCCTGCTCCTCCTCCACGATCGCCTCCTGCTGCCCCCCAGCAGCAGCTCCAGCAGCAGCTCCAGCAGCCCCGGCGTCTGCAGCAAGCTCCCCAGCAGACTGCTCCTCCTCCACGATCGCCTGCTGCTGCCCCCCAGCAGCAGCTCCAGCAGCAGCTCCAGCAGCCCCGGCGTCTGCAGCAACCTCCCCTGCAGCCTGCTCCTCCTCCACGATCGCCTGCTGCTGCCCCCCAGCAGCAGGGCCAGCAGCTCCAGCAGCCCCAAGCCGAGTCCAAGGCTGGCTTCGCGACTTCAGCTCCTTCATCATCCCAGGAGGATATTTCGAAGGCAGGCAATACTTGTGAAACTGACCCACGCCGTCGCATCCCGCGCGGTGGCACCAGTTCATGTCTGGGTTCTGCTTGAAGCCAAACGCGCACACTCCATGGAAACTGCGCTTGCAATTTTTACAGGAATGCCCGGGTGCCGAGCCATCCTCCTTCCCCTTAGCGCAAAACAGGCAGAAGTCGTCCGACCAAATTCCGCACTGTCCGCATTCCCCGGGGTAGGCTTTCCCCGCAGAACAGCCCCGGTGATAATACCCCCCACACACTCGGCAGTTGTCATCCAATACAGGCACCCTGCCATTCTGTGAATGCGGGAAGTAAGGCACGCAGCACACTTTAGGCTTTGCAAAGGCCAGCTTCTTCTTTGTCTTGGAGGTTTGTGGATCCCCAGCCCCATTGCCCACCAAAGCGCCCCCACGCGCTAGCTGGGCTCTCCTCGCTGGTTTTTGGGTCCCTGTCTCTGACTTAGTGTTGCGGCGCGACATGCTTAATTATCGATCAGTTCCCAGTTGACACCAGGGGTCTCGTCCAATAACTCTTGATCTATGAAATGTGTTTGAGCACAAGGGAGACACGCCCAATGCTCTGCGTAGTCTGCGATGTCCCACAAATAGCAGTCTGGCCCCCACCAGCAACGTACTTGTGCTTTGTTCTTGTTGTCTAATAAACAGAATTCACACTCAAGCACGAAACGAGGCATTCTTAGGTCTTAGTGACTTAGTGACTTAGTGGAGTAGTTAGAAATTGCACTTGGTGAGTTCTGGTGCAGAATGTGGTTTAGTTCTACATTCTACTGTCACACCGCCCGTGCGATGAAAGCCCTCCCGTGACTAGGAACATCGCACGGGCGGTGAGCTGCGTTGTCGAAATTGTAAGATCTAGTATAAATTCACTGAAACTGTCACCGCCCGCTTGATGAAAGCCCTCCTGTGACTAGGAACATCGCCCGGGCGGTGAGCTGCGTTGTCGAAATTGTAAGATCTAGTATAAATTCCCTGAAACTGTCACCGCCCGCTTGATGAAAGCCCTCCTGTGACTAGGAACATCGCGCGGGCGGTGAGCTGCGTTGTCGAAATTGTAAGATCTAGTATGCATTCACTGAAACTGTCACCGCCCGCTTGATGAAAGCCCTCCTGTGACTAGGAACATCGCGCGGGCGGTGAGCTGCGTTGTCGAAATTGTAAGATCTAGTATGCATTCACTGAAACTGTCACCGCCCGCTTGATGAAAGCCCTCCTGTGACTAGGAACATCGCGCGGGCGGTGTTCTACTGTGTTGCTTTTTAAAATGCAAGGTGCTAAAGCACAAGTTCATATTGTTTTTTCTGAACACTACATACACAAAGATGTAATACATCGCTGCTTATTAGTGGCATATATTGATAGAAAGATATCATGTCTTCGGATGGTTTTCTGCTGGATATGTTGCCTTGGCTGACTAGCATTGGTGAACTGGCAAAAGATTTCCCAACAGACTATCCTATTGCGGAGGAGAACGTGGAAAGCGGGAATGCGCTGACTAGAGAAATATCAGAGTTTGCAGCGCATTGGCGTGAACCAGGGGCGGAATGTGCGGGAACGCCGCCTAGAGACCAAGTCGTGGAGGTGGCTGAGCCAACTTCGACTGCGATCAAACGTCGCGCCAGCAATGTGCAACGCCAGAGGAATTCTCGTTCAAAGAAATGCCTGAAATTGGAGTCTACCGCGACATGCGCGGACGCTAGTAGAGCACAAGCCTCCGAGGTAACCGCAGTGGTCCCGCGTGGAAGCCAGTCGTACTGGAATAAGAAGATCGGCGCGGTGTTCCAGAACTCACCGGGAATTATAGCTGGGGCGTTGGCGAACTACATACGCACTTTAAACGCGGATGATCAACGTCTCTTGCGCACGCAACTGGCCAGCGCAGAGGACAACGTTGGACAAATAATGGTCTCAAGTTTTCGGGCTTCATATTCAGCTTTGGCAACAACCAGAACCAATCAGAACCAGGACACTCAACTATCTGGGGCTGCAATGGCGTTTGGAGAAGCCGCACGGGGTATGGAGAACAAGATCGCGGAGGTATTGGGCATTCGACGTCCGGTTGTGCTTACTGGGATAATAGGGCATCGCAACTTGCTGGATGGAGCGAGCTTGGGGACTGTACAAAGGCTTCGAAGTGGGCTTCTGGAAGGCTTGGTTAGAAATAATCGACACTTGGCTAACCAAGTGGCAAATGAGCAGTTGATCGCGAAGATCCACGACTTCTGGCTTAGTCCTGGAATTACACGTGTGTCAACTTCCAAGCGGGACGTCCTGAAGTTGAAGCATCCTGACGGGACGACTGAGAAGGCCCCCAAACACTGGTTAGAGATGACACAACTAGAGGTGTTCCGCAAGTTCCAGAAGAAGGAGCCTGGCATCAAGATTGGGCTGCGGTGTTTCGAGCAGAACAAACCAAAGCAAGTGCGACGACTCACTAGACGGGACACCATCTCCTGCTGCTGTAGATACCACGAGGATATGAGGTTGGCGGTGACCGCATACCAACGGGCACACGAGCGTTTGCACTCCAAGTGTGAATGCCCGGACAGGGAGTGTTGTCCTCACACTGGGGGACAGCGTGCCGTCATGTCCAATCGCAACCCACCTCCAGGGTTCCCAAATGTGGTATGTGGGCGGGCAGAGGTGACCCGCTCAACTTCTGGGTTTACAGCCTCCCTGTTGTTTCCAAGGAGAACTCTGGAATCTGGCGAGCGAGCAGACTTTCACGAGCTGGCTTGTTTGGACCAATCTTGCAAAGACTGCGGGCCGCTGCAGAACCTGAGTTTGTGCGCGACGGAGGTGTCCAACCCGACACCGGTGGAGTGGAACACCTACGAGAGCGCCCTTGTGGGGGTCGATGAGGACGGCAAGAACAAGCACCGTGTTCAATACGTTCAAAAGCGGACCCCGGTGGGCGAGCTCCTCGCAAAGCTGCAGAGTGCACTCCTTGGGCACACGCCTGGAGAGTCTCCCAACTGCGTATGCACGGGGAAGTTTGTGCTGAAAACCCCGGACGGTTGGGGGATAGGCAAGCTGGACGGTGTAGACGGACGGGCATGTCCGTTTCTGAAGCCATACGCTTACCATTGTTTCATGGCGCAGCACTCGATGGACATGTTCAACAAGTGTAAAGCCAACTTGCCCATGGATCACACACTCCTTCTATTCGATTTCAGCGAAAACAATTCCCTCAACATCCCGCGAGCTATCCAATCGTTGCATTGGATTGTGAAGCAAGCGTCACTTTTGTGTTGTGTCTTATGGAGACACGCATACGGCCCGGTGGATGGTGTGCAGTCCACGGAGGAGAACCCCATCATTATCAAGGACTACATCTACCTCATGGGTGACGACATGCCACATAGCCATCGCTCCATCCAACACATGCGCAAGCTTATTGTGAAGGACTATTTCATCAAAAGAGGCATCCCGCTGCCGAAATTCGTACACGAGTGGGCGGATGGGAGCGCGGTGCAGAACAAGTGTGGAACGGCATTTGCGGACGTCGTGGAGAGCGGTCGCCCGATGTGCGCGGAGTGGGTGAGAGGGCTTGGGATCCCATGCCAGCGCAACTTGTTTGAGACAGCCCACGCACGAGGCGAGCAAGATGCAATGGGGGTGATTGTCAAGCATGAGGCGAGTCTAGCGGTGATGTCCGTCCCGGACAAGTGGTATGGCGGGATAACATGCGCCAGGCATTTATGGCAGTTTTGTGTTGAAAGGCTACAACACTCTAAGGACAGCGCATGGAACCGAGGCTCACAGTTTTCCAAGCGGTTCTTTTTCCTGGTGGAAAAAGGCGACGTGGATGAATCGGGTCCGGTTTTTGACACGGTCGACCGAACCCTCCGGTTGCACTCCGTGCGCGCGGGGGTCGTACTGCTGGTGGGTTTGAAGCGGGACCGGCAGTGCTATTGTGAGTACTGCTATGCGCAGTGCGAGCGGGCGCACCCGGATAGTACGGGGTGCCACTACAAGAGCCATGTGGACGAGTGGGTGCCGTTCACATTGACGGTGAAAGAGGCAACCCAAGCCCGGCAAACACGACGTCAAGTTGCGGAGGCCGCGCATGAGATGGGCGTGATGGTTGCGCGGGGGAGCATTTTTGCAAGGCCTTCCGGGGGGGATGAGTTGCACCCCTACTATTTAGTGAAGGCGCTCGGTGGAGTGCAAGTGGTTGCAGATGTGGCGGGGATGAAGGACGATTACTACAGCCCGGCGGGGGAAGGGGTGTATGCAACGTGTGGAGAATATGTTGTGGAAGGCCGCTTCTTGGAATGGCGTGATGAAGAGACGTGCACAGAGTACTTTGTGGACACGAGTAAAAAATGCCTTACATATTCTCACCACATTGCATGTGTAGATGTGATCATGACCAAACGCAGAATAGGAAAGAAAGATTATTATCATCTATCCGATACGGAGCATCAACGCATCCTAGGATTGCTATTTTGAGCACCTCTTGTGCCTCTCGTGCCTCTCATGCCTAAAGAATAGGCGGACGGTGAAGGTGTAACGGATAATTTTTCAAGCTAATTAATGTGTTGCCTCATACCAAACTCTAGCCGTGCCTTAGAATTATAGTTTTGGGGTTAAGTAAGCTTCAAAGCATCAAAACGACGTAATTACACCATGGGCATAAGGCATTAATCACAAAAATAGACCTGAAATGATGAAAATTAGCCGAAAATCGGCCAAAACAGAAGATTTATGAAGCAAATACAAATCATTTCATCATTCTAACAACTCGTTATGCCTTAGATAGGTTGCGGTGAGGTAAGGCAACCTTCAAAACTGCGAAAATGTATCATTACACCGTTGGCATAAGTCAGCATTAGCAACAAATGACCTAAAATGCAAAAAAACAGCCCGAAATTGACTTATTTTCCGCATTTTATTTTTTTCCCTCCTTCCAAAAACTCGTTGTGCCTTAGAATTGTTGTGGTGGGGTAACGCAACCTTCAAAACTTCGAAAACATGACATTAGTCCGTAGGCGTAAGGCTATTTGAGGTAAAATAGGCCTAAATGCAGAAAACTGCCCGAAAACGGGACATAACTGGCGATTTTTTCCGCATTTTATTTTTTCACCTCATGCCGAAAACTCGTTGCGCCTTAGAATTGTTGTGGTGGGGTAATGCAACCTTCAAAACTTCGAAAACATAACATTAGACCGTAGGTGTAAGGCTATTTGAGCCAAAATAGGCCTAAAATGCAGAAAACAGCCCAAAAACGGGACATAACTGGCGTTTTTTTCCGCATTTTATTTTTTTCCCTCCTTCCAAAAAATCGTTGGGCCTTAGAATTGTTGTGGTGGGGTAATGCAACCTTCAAAACTTCGAAAACATCCCATTAGTCCGTAGGCGTAAGGCTATTTGAGCCAAAAAAGGCCTAAAATGCAGAAAACTGCCAGAAAACAGCGGTTTTCGGCCCATATTTCTCAGAAAATACTTTTTTTCCAAAAACTGACTTTTGTCGTTGTCTTAGAATTCATCCCTTAAATTCTAGTGACTTTCAAAACTTCCTAACGTTGAATTATGCATGTGACCACTATGTGACGTCATAGGGAAATGCGACAGCTCTATATACAACTTTATAAGAGGAAACCCTTGCTATAGACTCACGAGCATAGCTCTGTTGGCAATGTCTTTGTCAATCTGTTGTGTTGCAAATGCATTTCAATCATCGTAATAGGCTCCCCCAACTCTGTCGGCAATGCCCCCGTAAATTTGTTGTATGTGGTTGGATGCACAGGTGTGGACATGGACTCCGATTGGTACCTTGCCATGGGTGATGTTATGGCACATCCACGATCACACGCAGAAGTATACGACCAGGACAGACCTTATTGGTTGCATTCCGATCTCCACACGACCAAGTCCCCGGGAGTTGTCTTAGGGACCTATCTTAAGGTAACATCTGCATTTTCGAGCAAGCGATTGTGTTCCCAACCCACCCCATAACCCATCTCCGAAAAACGTAAGTGGTTAAAAGTGAAAGGATGCACCACCTGATGCAATAGACACACGCACGCGCATGGTGCTACTACTAGTTTACCGGTTTACGGGTTTGATTTCCCTTCTACGGTTCCTTTGCCGAAAATTTCCCATTTGACTCTCATGGTTTGTCATCGACCCCTATCTTCAGGACTTGACCCGAAAAGGTGCTGCAAGGTGGCGCGATTACCGCTTGGAGCCTGAGGATCTGCCGGAGGACCCCACGGCGGGTGGCATGCGTTCCGGCGCCGCCAACTCGACCTTCGCCAAAATGCTTCCGGAATTTGCAACTTGCACTACAGGTGTGCATATCCCTTCATTTTGCTGACCCCACCCCATTTGATCTCAAAGGATTTTACCCCCTACTATCTGAGAGGCATCAAGATATATACCACCAGTTGTGAGCCCTTCAGATGAATGCGTTTGGAAAGGGGTGATGGATAGGTAATGTTGCGCCTCGGCGGTAAATGCCATGAAGTGATAGGGGCTGTTGCGCCTCGGCAGTGATAGAATGTCATGTAGTGAGAGGGGTTGTTGCGCCTCGGCAGTGAATGCCATTTAGGTAGAGGGGCAGTTGCGCATCTTAACATCGCCTGAGGCACTCCGTGTGTCAAGTTCCTGTTCCCGCCACCTGAGATCAGATGCATCTGAACAAAGCTTTGAAAACATACTGCTTGTTGATCTCTCAATCGCAGGCCATGAGATGACCACCAAGAGCGCGTACTTTGAGTACGTTGATCCCACCCGTGCCATGTTACAACCTGGTGCATGCACTTTGGCGGGCTTTCCGACTCCCAAATACGGGGAGTGTTGTGAAGGGCCGAAGGCTGCCTCTCTCGAGCCCTTGAAGCTCATGCTCGTGGATATGGAAATGGTGCGTGATCATAACCATGCATTCTACTTCCCACAATTCAAAGGACGACACCGACAACCGGTGCAAGCTTGGGTTGCGATATAGGCCGACAACAAATTCATGTCGGGCTGTATGATTGTGACCACACTTGATCACCCCTTTTACCAACAAACCTAAGATAGATGAACCACCACCCCCACTTAGAGCGTGCAAGAATGGCATTGATGCATTGGTGCTCAATCTTTGTGCAGGTGGAAAAGCTCTTGAACAAGGTGTTGCGTCTAGATAGCTCATCTCCCCCCCAATACCGCGAAGGTGGGCGGTTGCGCCCATTGATGCATGCGGTGTTCGCCCATCTCACCATGTACTACGAGGAGCGGCGCGAGCGAGGATTGTTGCTGGAAGTCCAAGATCACATATTGTGGAGCTTGTGGGAGTTCAAGGACTTGGCCGCCGGCAATGCGGCGTATGCTCTAAAGGAGTGGAGCAGAGTGATCCGAGCTGAATTCAACGAGATCAACTTGCACTTGTACACAGGCAACGTCGCCGGGAAAGAAGACGCCCGCTATGACCAGGTGCGCTCACACGCACAATGAAACACACGTGATGCACTATGATCCACATGATTTTGTGTTGCTCAGATACCTTATGTGGTTTCAACATCTACACCACTCAGCTCCGTGTCTGAGACACTCCTTGTGTCAAGTGCTAGTTCCAACCACCTGAAAGTTGATGCGTATGAAGTGTGCCTGAGACACTCCGTGTGTCGAGTGCCGTTCCAACCACCTGAGAGTTGCTGTGTCTGAACCAAGCCTAAGACACTCCGTGTGTCAAGTGCCAGTTCGAGCCACCTGAGAGTTACTGCGTCTGAACTATGCCTGAGACACTCCGTGTGTCGAACCACCTGCCGAGAGTTGTTGCGGTTGGTTTGAGCTTGAGGCACTCCGTGTGTCATCTGCCAGTTCGAGCCACCTGAGAGTCGATGCGTATGAAGTGTG
>LGRX02009599.1:0-12204 GCA_001247695.2 Cymbomonas tetramitiformis | reverse complement strand
CCCCCCCGCCAGCGTCAGCGTCCTATGAAAATCGTAAGAATAGTGGGTCATTTTGTTTCAATCAGCCAGCAATTTTCTTAAATTTTCAGTGATAAACCCGTGAAAATGCGACATTTAAAAAAATTTCCGCCTGCGGCGCACCAATAAGAAATATGGCGCCAGCGCCCATATTTCTTATCACCCCATATTTCATAGCTCAAAAAAGCCAGCCAGCAATATTCACCAAATCGAATTTTAAACAAAGTGGCTACTCTTCATGGCGGATTTTCCTATTACTGAGTACTTACTGTACAGGCGAGGAAGAAGGGGAAGGTCCCTCCCACGGCGATCGAGACTTTTCAGATTTCTTCTGTGACTCCACGAATGATTCAATCACGGCATCGGCAACTTCAATTTATGACACTATGACTGTGCTGCGGGCTGGCAGCACAGCAGTGCAACCGCCAACTAGTGGCTAGAAAGTACATCAAGCCGCTCCTGCACAGTGAATTTGACCGTAGCTGTACAGTATGTGCAGAGGGGTCCGATGACGGACTGGTTTCAGATTTTCAACTCTTGACTGGGAACAGCCCTGCCAGAAAGGACAGGCCTTCCCCTAGAACTCAGTTTCCACCGCTCTAGATGGTGTTTGTTCGAGGGTTACAACTTCGGCTGGCCAGTCACCACACTAGGTGGTGTGCTGGAATACAGTACTGTAATCGCCCATATTTAAGAAAACAGGGATTTTGGGCCAGCCAGCCGTACTCATCGAGTTGGGTACCCCCCGCCAGTATCGCGCCATAAGAAAACTCGAAGAATAGTAAGCCATTTTCTTTCAATTAGCCAGCTATTTTCTTGAATTTTCATTGATAAACGCTTAAAACGGCGATAATTTAAGGAAAAATCGCCTGCGGCGCCAGCACCAAGGTTTCTTATTTCGGGACTTTTCTTAGCCGAAAAAGCCAGCCAGCCGTACTCATCGAGTTGGGTCCCCCCTCCCCAAACGCTGGCTGCTTTCTTAACGTCGGGTTATCTTAAAAGTGAGTGATTACTGTAGTCACTCCGCCCGATTATGTGACTCTTCCCGTCGTAGTGTTTGTGACTGTCACCCGAACCAGAACCCTAACTGTTTATGCCCGTATAACGGGTTATCTTATCAACTTTATTACATTCTGAGAAAACTATCACTGAGTGAATATATCCCGTGTCTTAGTAGGGGTATATCCAACAGAGCCTACGGTTCAAGGAGAGGGGAGGGGTTGGATAACGACGAGCCCACACATATGCAGGACGTGACGATGTACCCTCAATGGAAGATCGTCAAGGGCGTCATGGACGATTTGAAGGACATCCCGAGACTACCTATGACGGGGCGCGATCGTCGACGGCAATTACGCGCTCGACAAGGAGAAGACTCTCGACGCGATGACCAAGGAGACCGTGCAAACGTTCATGGATAATTTCAAATCCAAGACCACCGCCCCGGCATGGTCAGTCGCTTTCTTTTGCGGTTTCGTCCAACAAACCGATTTTCTGGAGGTGATTGACAGTTACTTCTCCGGCCGCGCGGAGCGGTTCTTCTGGCACAAGGCGAACGTGCACATGAACCCCAACAAGACCGTACGCTTCAATGACCTTGAATGTGGGGTCTTGGGGTACCGTGTAAAGAGCAGTGCCGCGGGGGAGACTTCCAAAAAGCCGCAGTGGATGTCCAACTTTGAGCTGGGGGACGGTGAACGTTACAGCCGCGCGTCACTCGTGCGCTGCTTCCCGGTCGTTCACCGGATGTTCAAACGCGACGGCAAAGTCGTCAATAACCATCAGAAACCCCAAGCTCTGTTGATAGAGCTAAATCAGGTTCACATGATGCTCGGTGACGATCCGGGCAAGGTGGATGACGAAGGTCATCATCCACTCAACTGGATTCTCGACAAGGGACGGTATCGGTTGGCGCGGAGGCTATCGATCAATTTTGATTATTTGATATCACTAATTGATCAATTGTAATATCCCCCTATTATTCTACCTTATCGATCAATTCCGATATTTTACCAGGCCCGATCAATCAATTCTAATATGGTATTTTGTCATGCAGAACATAGCAATCAATTTTGATTAAGTACAAGTGACATATCAATCAATACTAATATTACTAATAGGGTACCGATATGGCTACTATCCCATGGTCCTTGTGGGAGGACCATAATCGATTATGGTCCTCCCACAAGGACCAATGTTGCAAGAATTTAATTGGGCATTGGTTCGGATCTAGAAGGCGCGCCCAATGATTTTTAGTATCAATGGGACATATATTAATTACTTCGATGCTTGGTCCGGCCTGGATCCACCCAATATATCCATGGCGTTCGCATTTGCGACAAGCACCCTCAACTTTTTCAGATTGCATTTTTTTGAAAATTCAAAAAGGCACAAAAAGATACGATATCTTCAATAATTTTTTGGGAATAGTATGTGCAGGCTACACCTGCGTCCATGCGATCATATCGATCTTATACACATGTCCCCATCATATTTGGGTCATACGTCATGTTGGAGTGCATATATTGGCCATCTCTAATGCGTATTAACAACCGTACACCTTTTTAGTCGGTTTTTTTAGCCGGAATGGGATAATCGGTGCAAACATGACCCAATATCCACGATGCCCGCTAGAGTGCATTCACAGTGTGGTAGGAGCGTATGGTGCTTAAACTTTTGAAGTATATCCATAAAATGATTTTTTGAAAGCTTAACATAAGCCATATGGGCAAGTATGTGAGCGATGTGCACTCGTTAGCTTGACGCGAAGTAAAAATTAGAAGTGCAAAAATCACAAAATCCTTATTTCACTCGGGAGTGATCCCCCGCCACGGTAAACGAGAGCTCAGATGGCGACTAGAGTGTGGACTATCCAACTAAGTTTTCATAGTTGGTCATAAACTCAAGGTGTGCGACCATGAGCGGCCAACACCGCGCACCATGCAACCGCTAGGACGCTTAAAGACTATGGTCCTTGTGGGAGGACCATTTTTTTTCGACGATTTCGATAAAAAAACATATCAAAAGCGCACCCTTTAAGCACGCCCCTCTAGCACACGCGTGGACGATCCTGTAGGGGAAATTATTCAATTGACTCATAAATATGATGCCAAAAGCACGTATACGCCTCAACGATCCATGTGGCACTCATAATAGTCATCGCGCGTTGGTCCTTGTGGAAGGACCATGAATTTGGATAGTAGCCAGATATATCGATTTATCAGTCATATCGATATGAACTGATAATGCAACCATTAAGAGACTGTACAAAAAGATGATACCCATCTACACCTTATTCAGAAGGGTTTCCTAAGTCTTACTAAGTCTAAGGCTTAAATATCTACACCTCTCACTGCAAGCATGTCTAATTCATTGCTGCCCAGTTTCGTTCTTCTGGATCCTGAAGTGCTTCTAGTAGACGGCCGAACGTCGCTTTCCTCCTTGGGCGTCTTCAAAGCCATCATCTAGGAAGAACGAGAAGCCCCCACAACACATCGATAAGCACCTATGTAGAACTATGTGGGCGATACACATGTGGACTTCGACATTATTTCAGAGCGACTTCAAGACCGCGATATATATCTCTGCTGGAAGCTGCGTGCATGGATAACTCGTACAACAAAAAAACACGATAGAGAAAAAACAACATCGAAATTACCTTCAATGCTTCGTAGCTCCTCTTCCTCGATCCTTTTCCTTTTCTGAGCTGCCGCCTCGCTCTCTGCTTTGGATGCTTCAACCTTCTTGCACTCACGGAACTCCCGGATCTCGGCCTCATAGCCCGCAAGATGTTCTATCGGTTCCCAGCGGTGTCCTCCTTATCAGAAAAACCTCCCTAGCCTACGAGCCATTGCGCAGCATCGCCTTTCACACGCTCCGCTTTTATAACTCGGACGACATAATCGGTTTCATCACTGCCAGCAGGGTCGAAAGGATTTTGCTGGGTCCTCTTCACAAGTCCTTTTCCTTGCGCAACCAGTGAAATTACACCGCTGCTACTGCTCCTAGCTTTCGCACGCGCAGCGTCCGCGACCACGTTTGCCCATGATTGCTGAAGGTGCTGAATGAGATAATGGCTGAATGTGTTTCGGTTTGACTGTCATACTAGATAATCATATATCCGTGGACTCATAATGGGTGGATCGATCTGGGGTTATATTGATCGATCCACCGATTTGTCGGTGCCAACCAATACGCTTTTGGGATAGGTGCCATTCAAGATCAATTCACTGTTTCCGATTATCGATATCCATATTTTGATATCGATTATTCAAATTCGAATCCTTGATCGATCAATTTCGATTAAATGCGGTGTGCTAATCAATTGATTCCGATTCCCCAAGGGGGCATATCGATCAATTTCGATTTTCCAGTCTCGGTTATCAATCAATAGTAATTATTCTGATAATCTGAAATTTGCTATCGATTGATACCAATATTCCGATAAATCGATTTATCAGAATATTAGCGCAACCGATACCGTTCCTTGATTCTCGACGGTTGCTGCGGCGTCGGCTCAACGTCCACGGCCGACTTGAGGTGTGGTTTGAACGCGATCGGTTTCGACCAGGACCAGTTCATGGTCAGCTCTGCGCAGCAACGGCTGCAAAATTTTAACGACGAGCCGGATGCCGATGCCGAGACGAAGCCAATAGAGAAGAAGAAATCGAGGAAGGGGAAGGAAGCAGACTCGGGTGACAAGTCTGAGGAAGAAGACGCAGAAGCAGGGACCGCAGCCGCTTAAATGAAGTGTGTTGAATAAATTAGCAGGATTTGTCGACCGTCCTGACTGATAGTATCAGCCATGCCTCGACGGTATACATATGGGTGAAAAGTACTCTCACATGGCACCCATGACATACGGTTATATGACCATCTAGGAAATAGCTTTTGTTACCGAAAATGACTTGACAGTCCCCGCGAAAACCGAAAGCGACAAACTGTCGAGCGCATTCGTCTACCTCTGTACACGTGGCACCGCGAGGCGGCTGAGGCGAAACTTTTTGTTCTTAGTCCATTAAAAAACATTATTTGTGTTGCACGGGCGCCAGGGAGCTTAGTATATCGTGTTTGGGAGCATATAACCTAGTTAACGCAACTCACGGGGTCTAGTTTCCTATTTTTCGAGGTGAGGCGTTTCCAATTAGCTAAGAATCGACAACATAGAGTTGCGAATTGCTTTGATGAATTTTTATTTTGACTGTGTTGAAAACTTTTCTATGTTTACGAATTTTAGCTTAAGGTCTCAGTCGAAAGTGTTCGCTGGTGACATAAGGGCTACCGTGCAAGCCTCGAATTTCCCCTTGGACGCTCGAACAGTTATGGTGGACTCTACACTGCATGCCTGAACGTCAAACTTTATGACACGCTTTTTCGACCGTACAGGAAGGGTTTTACGTTTTCCCTCGAAGGGGGCAGCGCGTCCAGGGAATATTCTCTGGCGGGACCTTCGCGTCCTCGGGTTTAATCACCCCTGCTCTCCCCTCTAACTCCTGTGTGCTTCCACGTCTGCACATGAGCCTGGTGACATGAAAAATACTCCCAAGCACATATAGCAACGGAATATTTTCCTCCGCGGGTGGGTCTCAGCTGATGCGCAGCTGCCTTTTTTCCATTTCACGACAACTCCCACCATTCTTTTTCGCAGGTTAGAAAAGATGAGCCTCAGCGCAACGAAAATCGTTCTGAGAGTGCAGCAAGCTCGCTGCAGCCTGCGAGTCTCAAGTGTTCACCTTAGTTTGGCTACCTTAAGGCAAAAGGTTGCTCTCTTGTGAATATTTTTGTGCAGTTTTCGTCCTGGCATCATACGGTATTTTTGGGGCTGCAGTCTGAGTGTTGGGGCGAACCCCACTCAGCTTGGGTTGAATTCCCAACAGTCCCGTGGGGGGGGGAGCGGGGATGCAAGTGCTGCAGGTGAAGAGCGAAGTGTTCCCCTCTTGCGGAAGGAGTTGCGACCCGCTGCAACTCCATAATAGACAGGAATACGCCTTCCTGTTTGTTGCACTTTGATTGGGAAACTAGGTAGATCCCTGACTGCGTGTTGCTGGAATCAACACGCAGTCAGGGAACGGCGAGCTCGGGAGGTGTGCACAGTCGATGCGATACGTTTCGGGACTGTAGTCTGAGTATTGGGGCTCACCCCGCTCAGCTTGGGTTAAAATCCCAACAGTTCCGGGGAGGGGGAGGGGGTTGCCGGAACCGACGGTAACCGTACGTGGTGACGGAGCCGTCGGCTCCGTGGGCAACAGCACGCACAGTAGATGCTTTGTTAAAGCACTTAGTAGATAGATAAATAATAACGTGCATAACTAATATATTTAGTATGGCACTCCCTCTGTGTGTGAGGGAGGCGTTTTCTAGTGCAAAGCATCCGTTGCATCAACTGCTGTTTACTGTAAGGCTGAAAATGTTTGGGATCGTCGATCCCCGGTTGTAGCAAGCTGCCTCCTGTTTAAGGGCACAAAAGGCATAGGCACTAGTTGCGTTATATGCACACTTGTTGCAAAAGTAGGCTTGAATAGGTTGCTTTATCCATATTATTATCATCACTCGCAATATATTCGCGCTTTATCGTATATTCGCGAATCACATAACCGGTGGTCCAAATTGAGATTCAACACTCCTCGGACTTATTAGCATATCTAGAGCTTCTTAATATACCTATATAATAACGTTGGCACTCATATATCATCGATCAGCATGCACCTAACACGTTCAGGGTGCCAACACGCTCAAACCCTATGTTTCAACTCCTACACCCCCCCGAATTTTGCGTGTGGTGCACACCAAATGCATTCGAATCAGCCAAAATGGATGGCACCATCGTTTTTGGCATCATCGATATAGGTAACATTGATACTAGTATACACAACATATATTCGAGAATGCTCCGTATAATACCCAAATACCCTAGATGGTCATTTCGACCCCCCCGTGGGTGCCATGTGCTGCTCGTAAACATTTAAATAAAGAATAATACATGTATGCATATTTCGGTGTTTTCATTGTACGCATACGGCACTTTTCTAGCTTGTTGCCTTTATGTATCCCTATTTCGCGCATAAATATCACTAAACCCTGATTTTCATGAAATATATATGATCCAAAAATGATATATGATAATGTCATTTTCATCGAATAGTGTGTTACATACTAACAAGCTGTACGGTTCCTGTTTTTTCAGGGGCATGTTTGTTGGCATCATGGATATAAAACAACTCCGCCCCGAAGCTTCTTCCAGCCCCATCAGGAACCGACCAACCGCGGAGGGCGGGGCGGAGGGCGGGGCGGAGGAATCCCCCTCCAAACGCACTCGAGGTGGGGTGAAGGAAGCGGGGGCCTCGAAATCCCCTTCCAAGGCGAAGAAGTTGGCCGATGCCAAGGAGACCAGCAAGGAGAAGAAAATTGCGGCTGACCACCTGGAACTGGCTTCTAGGTATCCACTGGATACGGAGGTGTGGGTCTTCGCGAGGCAAACCGTCGAGGATGATGCCCTCACGGTTTGGCTCAAGGATGACAAATACATCACCCCCAACGGGAATCTCACGAGCGATGCCCCCCTCCTCGCGGGGAGGGTGATAGACAATGTGCAAGGCGCCGAGTGCCAACACTTTTCGTCGCGCACCCTTATGCCCCTTCCCCCCAAGTTCCTCCGTCTCGAGGTGCGTATCCCTTTTCGCCGTATCCAACTTCCTGCGTTAGGACGTCGTTAGGATATGACCTGCCGCAGCCTTAGTTTTACGTTTCCTTCAACTATTCTAATATTGCGATTCGCAATTTCTTTCACAGATTCCAAAAGCAAACTCTCGGAGTCCGGTGGGTACGGATGAGTTTGCAACCAAGGCAATCACGGCTTTCCGTGACCTTCCCAATTGACGGGCCACTTCCTTAAGAAGGGCAAAGCCATGGCCACGGACAAAGGGGCAATGCGAATCCAGTTCTACAGCAATCATTTCAAATGGAAAAAACAAGTTGCAGTTGAGCGGCTACGGGACGAGGCTCGTGGTTCACGCCAGCAACCTTCGGTATGACAAGGTTGACGACGCCTTCCAAGGGCCGCCCGCGGGGGACGATGCGGTAGATTCCGAGGGAACCCACTAGTTGCCTTAGCTTGCAGAGTTAGACTAACACAATTTTGTATTATTATACTGTATTTCAATACTTGTCCTGCAACTTTCTTGTGTGCAAATTGGCATTGTGGTGTCTCCGCGTATCCACGAGAGTCTGTTCTGGCGGCATAGTGGTATGTTCGTTAGGACCTTGATAGGATATCGTTAGGATGTTAGGATGCTGGCGTTGGGATGCGGTTAGGGCCCTGTTAGGATCTAGGATATAACATCATAACAATATCATAACGACATCCTAACCGTAGTTACGATGTAGGCGTTAGGATGCTTTTATGTTGCCGTTAGGATGCCGTTAGGATGCCGTTAGGATGCCGTTAGGATGCCGTTAGGAGCCGTGGATATTACATCCTAACGACATACTAATTGCGTCCTAACGACATCCTAACCATAGTTAGGATGAGGATGTTGGTGTTATTAGGATGCTGTTAGGATATCGTTAGGATGTAATATCCTACCCGCATCCTAACGACATCCTAACCATAGTTAGGATGTTGGTGTTGGGACGCTGTTAGCATATCGTTAGGATGTCGTTATGATGTCGTCAATATAACATCATAACCGCATCCTAACGACATCCCAACGACACTCGTTCCAATCATAACGGCATCCTAACGACGTCCTAACGGCAGCAGTTAACATCCTAACGAGATCCTAACGGCCCTAGCTGTAATAGTTAGCAAAGCCGGCGGCAACCGCCGGTGCGAGCGAAGCGAGTGCGAGCGCAGCGAAGCGCGAGCGGAGCGAGTCAAAGCCGCCCGCCGCGAGGCGCCGCTCCGAAAAAAAGGGAATATTCCTTTTCAAAAAACCATCGATTCCTTAATGAAATAATTAATGATCATGTCAAACATGGAATATTCCATCGCACCATCGGCACTATTTATGAACAAGGAATATTCCTCGCACCATCGGCAATATTTATGAAGTGCTTTATGCTTGCGTATTCATCCGTGATTATACGAAAATTCACCGCCGATGACGATATGAAGTATGGCATTGATGAGTGATTAGGCGCCAAGGCTTTATATGACTTTATAACCAACAAATATATATATTGCCTATCATATGTTACTTTGAGTTCATCGATGTAAGCTACAAGTTGAAAAGCTCAACTAAGAAATGTTTAACGTATTATGAAAGGCTTGCCGCATCCATTGCAATAATCCAAAGGCATCAATCCTTACACTCCATGAATGGCAGCCTGCTACGCTTCCTCATATGCCTATCTACAACTTGAGACACACCCCACGGCTTGGCACGCCCTCTCTCATCGGTTGATGTAAAGTGCCATGCTCCATCTCTGCTCGTCTCAAAGCGCTTGTCAAGTGCCTTGATAATGAACTCATCAGCCTCATGGCTGACGGGACCATTGTAATCTACGAAGCTCTCCATTACATACTTCTCTTGAGTTAACCCTCGCGTCTTGTCCGCGTGGCGGTCAATTGTAGAGCCTTGACCTTCGATCACAGCTTTATTTTGGAACTTGAGAGCCGCGTGCGTGAAAGCATATAACCAATCATGCAACCCCTCGTAAAGTCCTGGCACCGTGAAGACATCGCGCATGATCACCGTCTCGTTGCAGTCCTTGAACTTCACCTCGTGGCCGTCTGCATCCTTTTGGGTTTAAATTCCAAATTGAGTCATGTCCATTGCAAGGGCTGCCTTCCACCGTCCCTGATATGGCTCCTCTTGTGAGAATTTTTGGAGGCGCTCACGCATCACCACATGTTGTCCCTGCAAGGTTTCCAAGGATGCCACTTGGATAGCTGCCGCCATCCATGCATGAATTGTAGGCCAACCCTGCATGTCATCTGTACCCAAACACAACTTTCGCAAACTGAATACTTGCTCCAACTGCTTCAGACGCTCAAACCGGGTCACTTCTTGCAACCTCTCCTCTGAATGTTCTTCGATGAAGCGTTCTCCCACATACTGATACACCAAGTCGCACCATTTCCCCAACTTGAACTTCAACATGTACTTGAATGCTTTCTTCGCGTTGCTCTTATAAAGAGACTGGACACCATTCATGGTCAATCGCTCCCCATGGAACGTGCCACTCTCCAACTCTGCTCGCTTGCGGCTGAGAGTGGGGAACACCCATTCATCCACTTGCCTCTGCTCCAATTTAGCTGGTAATCCATCCATCAGCGCTCGGAGATTCAAAATCGCCCACATAACCTCCCAAGGAATAGAATTCACTGTTTGTTGTATCAATGACACATCTTTCACCTTCTCAAGGAGGTCAGTAAGCGCGATGAGCAAACATGTGAACAGGAACTCCAACATCTTGGCCAAATGTTGCTCATTTTGTCGTCGGGTGTCCGATTTGGTGTTGGGGTTGGTGATCTCCTCCCTTTTGTGTCGCACGATGATTGGCCAATTCCGAACAAAGTTCTTGTATACTTTTCGTTCCGCTTGCGCAAAGCGCGTATCACAATGAGCATTTGGAGCCAGGAGGCGAAGACCCAGGTCTGTGGCGATCCTCATGACCTCCTCAAAGTTTTTTCCGTGCCCAAACTTTGAAAGAATCTCTGCAGTGAAGTCAGATGCCTCCTTATACCATACCACTCTCTCGTCCTTGCGAATGTCACTCATCACCAGCTCCAATTTGTGTGCCCCATCCCAAGACGGCATCAGCCATCCAAGAGAGTTCTGCAATCGTGCGGCCAAAATCTCGGGCACCTTCAAGCTAAAGTAGGCCCCATCAAACGCAATGCACGTGAGGGATTGCTTCATGAAATCTGTAGTAAAAGAGTACTGGGTCTGTAAGACTTTCCAAATGTTCTCAGTCACACCCTCTCCGTCATGCCCTTCAGTGACAGGTGGGTCAGCAAGAAACGCAGCAACAAATTCGCCATTCACCATAAATGATATCAAGGTAAGGTTTGCGCGGAGTCCAAAAATGCAAAAACTTTTCAAAATCTAGATTTTGAGATACGAGCGATTTAAGTTTGCGCTTAAGTATGGTTAAGTATGGGGGGTGACCGAGCGGTATCGACCATAACTTTTCATTAACGTGGTCAATTTGATACCTGAAGTGCGCAATATGTACAGGGTGCTCTGGGCAACATATTTATCAAATAAAAGATTTTTGAAAAGTTTTTGCATTTTTGGACTCCGCGCAAACCTTACCTTGATATACCAATGGCTTGTCCAGTGCGGCGTAGCTCTGTCATTTTGTCTGCGGCGAGCGCAAACACTGGTGGTTGCCTAGTCACAGCATCCACTGTGTGCAAGAAGTCGCATAAGCGCTTGAGCAGAATCTGATGAAAGATGGGTAACATGTCGGAGACAAAGTGGCGGCTGTGGTGGTACTGCCCAATATGCGTCCCGACCAAATGCTGCTCGACACAACGTCTCTCATACCTGCAATAGCTATCACCCTCTCGAATGCATTCATATGCCATCCGACCCAGAGTGATCCCGACCTTTCTCCGCTTCGATGCCTGTTCTTCCTCTCTTTGATCTTCTGCTACACACCATCGATGTGCTGATGACTGCCTGTGTCTCAAGAGGGCGGCTCGAACCGTTTTAGTAGCTTGTGATGCATCAATCACACCAAGTGCTGCTCGATTGTTGCCGGCTACCAGAGTGACTGGAACACCCTTCCCACCCGAAGTTTTCTGATGTAAGCAGGTGCGGCAAACTAATCTCGGGTGATCCTTGTGCCAATCCTCCAATTGACAATTCGTAGCATCCGCCAGCTGATGAAGTGTGGAGCATCGACGCAAGTTCATTTCCAACATATTGTCGCTTGCCTGGGTGTGAGCCATGGTTTCCTGCGCTTGCGGTTGCACCACCCTTCGAGCTACGGCGTCTGGGAGGTCTGTGAGACCAGGTTGCAAGCAAGATTGGATGAGAGTGACAGTCGTCAAAATAGATTGTATCAAACGATACATTCCACGCACGCTTCGGAAGGTCTGGAACACCACGTCAGTGAAACCCGAAGCACCATCGCTTTGCCGAGGAGCATTTTGCGGTGGTTCCCTTTGGCTGTAGGCCTGCACAACCCAACAAACAACAATGCCACCGTATGTCATTCATCCCTACAGCCAATGCA
>LGRX02009598.1:0-16459 GCA_001247695.2 Cymbomonas tetramitiformis | reverse complement strand
CTCTAGTTTCGCTGATCTATCTTCTATCGTCACAACGATTAGATCTGACAGTCCAGATCTGATGTCAGAGTTCCTTCACTAGAGCTAAGGGTTACTTAGGGTTTCTTCAGGGTTTGAGCCAGTAAACAGTGTATCTGGCCTAGACTGTTAGCCTTTATGTCTTACAGGTTACTGTGACTCACAGATTCCAACAAGACCCCCCTGACACATGCTGCCAGGCTGGCGGGCGCTCACGAGCTGTGATGGCTCCAGCGAGCTAAATGGTCCAGCGAGGTTCCCCCCATAGGAGGCCCGGTTCTCGTTGAATTCAGATGACGTGCAATTCAGCGCTCGGTCCAAGAAGATTCCCCCACCCCCTTGGCCTGGCGCAATCCCCATCAGCTCTCCCGTGTCCAGCCCTCACCAACCCCACGCTCAACCCGGTCTGTGGCTAGGGCAATCCTCCCTCTCCTACCGACACCCAACCAAGCGGCCAAGATCAAGGCCATTCGGCTCGGAAGCAGCCCCCCCCCCGTTCAATCTCCGCACGGCCCTCCGCATGCCGCCCCTCTTCAGCCTGGTTGCGGCTTCTTCTAGGGCCCCACGCACCGCCTTCGTGACCGCTTCTTCCTGTGGCAACTCTGCGCGTTCTCATGCTGCTCCGAGGTGCCACGGCGAGGGGGAAAGCCGTGGCGTGGGCTTTCCTCCTCGATTTTACTGCAGCTCAGAGTAATGGACAGGCGCTGACTGCCAACCAATCAGGACGGGGATGTAGTGAATCGGTGCCACGCGCGGCGGCGCGGCGGTGTCTCCTCGGCTGGGCGCCCATCCTCAAGTTGCATTTCTTGGTTGGCAAGGACCGCCGCATGGCACCGATTTACCGCATCGCCGCTTTGCCGGCAAGTTGCGCGGGCCCTGCACGCCACGCACATCTTTGGCCCACGTACCTGCCACGTTATTCGTCACCTCGAGGCCGGTGCACTCTCCTGTCTCGCTGCGGGTGAGGTACATGCCCCCTCCGTCGCCCTTCGCCGTGTTTCTGGAGAATACGGTGTCACAAAAGGTGACTTTCGCGTCCGCCCACATGCCGCCCCCTTGAGTAGCGCTATTCTCCAATAGGCTGCACTGCAACATCGTCACCAGCGCAGTGCTGGCGTGCAGGGCCCCGCCATAGGCGGCCTGATTCTTCACTAGCGCAGACCCAGTCAGCGTCAGAGCAGAGGAGTACAACATGACCGCCCCGCCCTGCTCACCGGCCGAGCCGGCGCGCATTTGTGTGTCCAGCATCTCCACCCTACTCCACGCAGCCCGCCATCCCAGGCCCTGCCTCAGGCTCAGCTGTTTGGCACCACCCCTACGTGGCGCTCGAAGAGCCCCGTTTCAGATGCGCGTGGGTCTTTGGGTTGTTGCCCTCGAGAGATGCCCCCGCCCTGCCTGCCCCAACACGTGGGTCCTGATTGGTGTTGATGCCACCTCCATCGACGCCCTCACCCTTCCCCAAATCTATGTGGTGATGACGAGGCATGCGAAGGCGGCTGCTCAGGGTCCCCCTCCCGCTGCGCTTAGACGCCCGAGGGGGCTCTCGGAATCGACGCGCAGCCTGCAGCGCTTCCCACAGGCGCCACCACTGCTCGATCTCGTGCTGCAGGGCGCACGCGCCGCCACGTGGCGAATCAGCGGAGATTGAGAGGATCAAGCGAGGGGTGCAGGCGGTGGTACTCACGTCGAATATAAGGACCTCACTGCGCCACCGGATGTTTGCGCGGAGTTGCCCACGAAGCGGCACTTCTGTATGGACACCTCGACGCCCGTGATGCTGCGCAGCAACACACACGCAATGCCAAGTCTCCATGCGATCGCCTCTGTCACCAACCGCGGCCTACGTGGCGCGCCTGACATGCTGGAGCAGGCGTTTGCATCGCGCTCGAGGAGGCGGGCGGAGGGGCATCCAGGGTCGGCCGACAGCATCGAAAGGCTTGCGCAGAGTTTAGCGCCACGCGGCATGGGAACATGGAAGGGCACCACGCAAAGGGGGCCCAGGAGGCGGCTCACAGCGCGAGCGCGAGCATGGTGGAGGACGCCATATGGTCGAGGTCCAGGGCCCCTCCGAAGCCATACACGGCGTTCTCCTCGAAGTAGGTGCCGACGATGGTGGCGGCCGCTTGGCCGCGGCTCGTCCTCGTCATGGCATTCACTAGCTGGACCGCGCCAGCCGCGTCGCGCGCGATGTTTCGGCGGAAGGTGCAGTTCTCCACCAAGATCACCTCTGGCCGCGTCGCGCTCAAGGCGCCGCCATGCATGCTCGCTCCGTTGTCAGTGAACTGCCCTCCCCGCCCCGCTGGCGCCGCCGATTCAAAGCGTTGGAGGCAGTGCCCGGACACAGGGATCAGCGGACAGGCCTTGTCCTGATCCCAATCAGGCACAACATCAAACGCAGCGCCACATCCGACGGCTCTCTGAGAAAGCCGCTCCTCTCCTATCACAAGGGCGCGTGATCTGGCCCAAGAATGCTCTCTATGCACGCAACGGAGCTTGCGTTGGGAACACCGCGGCATGCGGGCTGTTGCTGTTGCGCTCTGCCACGCCATCTTCAAGCCCACTTTGCGAAGGGCAATGGCGAAGGGCTTGGCCCTAGCAACCTCGCCATGCCAAAACTTGGGCCATTCTTGTGTTTTTCCAGCACCTGTATTTAGAATAAGGGGCGGATTCGCAGTAACTGACGGAGCGCACGGACCTCTGTGTCGCGCACTGTGGCAGAGCCGTCTTTGATGGCAACGGCGCCCCCATTCTGCTCGCAACGGTTACCCTCGAAGGTGACGAGCTCCATTATTAACCCATGTCCCATGCTGTGCACGCAATTTTCCATGTGAATGGCACCTCCCATCTGTGCTCCCCAGCATGCACACTCAAGGCCTCCTCTCGCCTCTTTTCCATGTGAATGGCACCTCCCATCTGTGCTCCCCAGCATGCACACTCAAGGCCTCCTCTCGCCTCTTATCCATAATGAATGGCACCTCCCATCTGTGCATGTCCCCAGCATGCACTCCAAGGCCTCCTCTCGCCTCTTGTCCATGTGAATGGCACCTCCCATCTGTGCTCCCCAGCATGCGCCTCCAAGGCCTCCTCTTGCCTCTTTTCCATCATGAATGGCACCTCCCTATCTGTGCTCCCAGCATGCAGCTCCCAGAAGGCCTCCACTACTAGCCTCTTGTCCATCATGAATGGCACCTCCCCATCTTTGTGCTCCCCCAGCATGCACACTCAAGGCCTCCTCTCGCCTCTTTTCCATGTGAATGGCACCTCCCATCTGTGCTCCCCAGCATGCACACTCAAGGCCTCCTCTCGCCTCTTTCGCAATATCTCCTAAACACACGCAGGATGCCCAAGCGCCCTTTCATAGGTGCAGCCAGGAGCCATCTGGCGCGCCTCCTCTTTCAACTTGGCCCAACGCGCGTTACGTGAAATGTGGAATGCGCATTACACCGGGTGAAGCAGGGTAGGCGCGTTCATGGCCCAACCTGCAGGACCGAGATAAAGCGCCTCCCATGTCCTACCTATGCGCCAGAAAACTGAAATCGAGCAGGGTTGGCAGATAAGATGGATGTTTGCCATTACCCAAATAAAAAACGGCTGCCGGGTTCGGGTCAGCTCACCAGGGCCCAGTGGAGCATAGCGTGATGCGTGTTGCGCTGTGGGCGGAGAGCGCCCGAATGCGGAGACGCGAGGGACAGCACACTTGGCAAGCGAACGTGCAAGAGGATGAGGAGGCTCACCTTGACGCCGCCGACTTTAATGTTCTCTGGAAGCATGCCCCAGTGCATCCCTTGCACCACCGCATTCTGCAAGAACATGGAGTTTGAGATCGCCACTCTGCTCTGGGACAAGCACATTGCCCCTGCAGCGACACACCGTAACAAAAATGCCCGCTGCATCATTTCACCCATGTTCCCCCCGGGCTCACCACTGCCCGCGCATCCCAGCCTTGGCCCAACTTTACCTCCACAAAAGTCTAGTACACCGTCATCTGTTGCTTGGTGCTCAGGCAGCCTCAGCAGTTGCGGGCCAGGGCCTCATCACCCGTGGAAACATGTGCCCAACTGAGGCGCACGTTGTATTGTTGTATTGTTGTCATCTCCTTGCATAGCCTTGGGGACAGTCTCCGATACCCACTTCCCTCATGGATGAAAAACAGGCAACCCCCTTGGGAGGAGAGCCAGAAAGTTCATGGGCATGTCCCCCCTCTGAGCACAGCAGTGCACGTTTTAAAAAGTTACTCTATTCCAATACAAGCTTGAGGTCTTCATTTTTGACATCTCAGAGAATATTTTCAGAAAAGACTAAAACCACGAAATTTGGGATATCGCATGCTTCTGACTTTGGGGGGAAATTTCACCACTGATATACTGTGGGCGCAAAAGCACCCTAAACAACAACTTGGAAGCTTGAATAACGAAGCTGCATAAGTTTATTGAGAACTTCGTTCGCACCAGAACACAAAACCTTACACCTAGGTCGAGGCCTCATTCTCTGAGTTGAAATTCAGTAGGGTTCATCAGTAGGCGTTCCTTTCTCAGGCCAAGGTTGCTGACTCAGAACAAATGGGATATGAAATAGAGGGCATCCGAGTTGTCTGACTAAACAGCGAAACACAAAAGAAAACATGGCGAAACGAGCTGCTGCACAGCAAAAAGTGACCACCTAGAAGTTGTAGAGTGAGGTGCAGATTCCCCCGGTGAAATGCAGATTCCCCCGGTGTCGCTTTCGTGCTTCGTGCATCTCACTTAACCCCTATCAACATCAGCGGAGCCTCGCTCGCCCTCAATGAACACCACCACAGGCCCGCCCATAGGCCCTTTGAAGGGATGAGAGCTGCCGCGGAGGACGGAGGAGCGGGCTCAAGGGTGCAACTAAACGCACCGCCGTGGAACACTGCCATATTCTGCCTCCAAATGGTGTTCTTGATCACCAGATCCGCTGCACCCAACACAAATAGGGCGCCGCCCTTCCCGAAGTCCGGAAGCAAATCACCGTGGGTGTGATTGCACCCCCGGATTTCCAGATTCTCCAGCACGACCCGCTGCACATGACGCACATCCAGCCACCAACCAGCAAATTCGCAGTCCACCACGGTAGACGGGACTGGGTGCCACTCCCGCGAAACTGATGGGTAGACCTCTTCAGACACCTGCAATATTGGCTCGTTGCGCAGATCCTCACGCGCCGGCTTTACGGAGGTGTCCTGCCAAGGCATAAGCGTGCCAAGCGCCTCCAAGGGGCTCCAGACACGGGAAGCATTGACCGAGGGCGAGGCGACGACGGTGGTGGCTCCAGTGACGGTACTGCCGATGAGCGAGAATGAGAACGTCGGAACATTCACCGAGAGATTGCGATTTGAAGAGCCCGTGAAAACTCCTGCATTCAGACCACTGTGGTCAAGACACAGCAGGGCGCTCTGCCTCAAATACACCAAAGCTCCAAACTGCAAGTTTTCCACGGGGGCAGCCCCGCGGCCCCACGAATTGTGCTGCAGTGACGCCACTACGACACAACGAATCCGTTGAGTCGAGCTGGGCTGCTTATGATGGGCCGCATGTCGCTGCATGGCTTCTCTAAATCATCCTACAGTCGCTACTAGCATATCGGAGAAGGACCAGAATAAGATGTACGTTATTCCGTTTTCTTATTTCTCTGCTTCGTTTCGTGGTCTGTTTCGAGTTCATCTGAGCGTTTCTAAAATCGCCGGCACAACTTGAGCTACCAAGTGGCTTTCTCCACTCACAAATGCCTTCAAAACGATGCCCGACTCATCTAACAAGGTTTCCTCTGTGCATAGGCGCCGCACGCAAGTGACACAGCTCCCTCCGTTCACAAAGAGCTTACATACATGCCATGACTTCCTCCGTTCACAAAGAGCTTACATACATGCTTTGACTTCCTCCGTTCTTAGCTGCCTTGAACGTGTGACACGGGTTTCTCCCTTCACGTACAATATAAAATAGTGCAAAACACACAAAAAATGATAGTTTCTGTGCAAAAATGCACGATGGCAATAAGCTTGACACTCCGCCAACTATTTACGGAGGGACAGCCAGATGGCTTTTATGGTGAGCGGGCGGTCCAGAAGCGAAGTTCGAAGTTAGAAAGATAGTAAACCGTCCCTCACTACCTTAAACCACGGGTACTCGCGAGACGGCTGGCTTTTAGACATGCCCCAGCCGTGCGTGTCCCTCCACCGGTCCACGTGAGCCGGTGGCAGCTGAAAACATATACTCATCCCCTCTTGTCTGCTTACAATACAGAGCGGCGCTTGTCACGTTTTCCGCACAACATCATGCGCACCGCAGGAGACAGGGCGGCCAGCGGGGGCTGAGAGGATCGGAGAGGCACTGGCACGGGTAACGGTTTGGTTGTGATGGTGAACTGGCCATCCGGCCCCGTGTCGTCTTGCGATGAAGGGGCGCCACGTCAGTCGGCGCTGATGTACTGATGGTGGCGCAGCGTGGGCGTGCACCTGGCTCCATGAGGGCGATGTAGGTCGAGGCTGAGTCCGTTGAGGAGTTTGCCGTGGCTGCCGCCACAAACGAGAAGAACTCGGCGAGTGTATCGACACCCTGCAGTGGACCAGTGACGTTGTCTTAAGGGCTGCATGTTCTGAGAGCTACGACGTCCACAACTCCCCATACACATAAGTAGAGCCACTGCATCGCGCGATCGTTATGGATGGCTCGGCAGCTTTCCTGAAGCTACAGAGTCTTGGAGACACGAAAATCGCGATTCCCCGTGCTATGCTGCCCGTCTCGGATGGGCTAGCTTGGCGTTGCTTGCCTGCTGAGAGGAGGAGGAGGAGGAGGAGGAGGACTTCTGGCCCACGACAAGGGTCGCCGTGCTGTCGTCTGCACGTCTCACCATCGATTCAAATTGCCCGGAGAATGATCTTTCAAACTCATTTAAATCAATGCATAAAATTTGCAGCGGTGCACTCCATACCACAATACCAGACTCCAATCCAGTCTAGCAGCATAGCGGCGCTAGGCTAGGACATGCCCTGTTCGCGTTCATCACTGCGCCTACTCATAGCACAAAGCTACCAAAGTTCTGCAGATAGCTAGGTACATAAAGTTATCATAAGCATACATTGGCAGAGTAGGAGCACTTAGTGCACCCTGATTTTACCTTGCTCAAGCTGCCTCAGGTGTCGAACCTGCCCGGCGCTTCCCAAGCGTGAGTACTTACAGATGAAATATGACTGAAGGAAATCATCAGTCGGGCGAATATCGGCCAAATACCTTGTTCACATCGAGCATCGAAAAGCTATTATCGGTATTATCCTCGGGTGCAGCTTCAGTTCTCCATAAGGCTGCATAACAACCGAAACAACTAATTTCAAGACAGCATTCAACTGTGCCATCACAGTCAACTGGCCTCGGCTCAGAGGTCTTGTTGTTGGACGAGAAAGCAGTCGCGAGCATCAACGCGCATATGGAAACACCAACATCAACGTGAAACACAACAGCTGGGGAAAGGTTGTTGTCTTCTTGTTCACAGACGTAACGTCCGGATCGAGGTATTTACCAAAACCACACACATTTATATTCGCGGTTCATGTTGATACAAAGTGTATACCTTTATACCCTACTATTTAAAGGTATCCTGAAATCTATTACTGACATCGAAAATTAAAATTGTGCTAGTAGCAAACCTGAGCGATCGGAATCGCTTGACAATCTGCTGCGACCTCCATGAAACAAGCTTCCCCACTCCAAATCGTCGTTTGTACTGGAAGAAGCCGGATAAACTCCACCTCTCCCACTCTCAATTGTATGGCTGAGAAATAACTGTGTTTGCAAAGGACGTCCCCCGTGGTCTTGTCAATTGAGACGTCAATAAAAACAAATACAACAAGCACTTTATAATAAGCTCTATACCGTGGGCCGGTTGTTAGTGTGTGCAATTTATGCAAAGATGAAAATATTCTAATTGAGATATTCGTATTTGCGGGTTCTGGAACGCCCGAAGGTATACAGCAGAGTTAACACGAGAACCACTGAACAAAAATTACATATGGTAATTCTAGTTGTTGCAGTGCAGGTCAGTAAGCTGTCAGACGCGAGAGGGAACACCTTAAACGCTTCCAGCACGCCCCCATACTCATAGACGCTAACGTTTCCATCCTGATTGCTGTCGATGTCAGCAAATGCGGGAATAGCCTGCGAGAAAAGCTCCGCGTGTGACATTATGTCGCACCCGGCTGGGCAGTCTGTTGATATTCGTGATACCATGGCCTGGTTAAAACCACTGTCATCGTCAACATATGTCGCGGTTGTTGTTTTTGAAACGAACAGCAACAAGATGGCCAAGAGTACTCCCACGGCGACGTCGACGACGCCCGCAAGCTTTAACCACCAGGGGCGAACACAGCGATGATATGAAGTATGTCGACAAACTTGAAAAGTCATAGTTGGTAAGTAGAGGCCGCAAGGTGGACAAAGCTCTTTCGATACGCCCGTTGGCTTATATGAAGTTCACCCTTTAAAAAAACAGGGAAAGTTCCTGAGATTCCATATTTCCTGCGCTGGCACTCGTGATGACCTAATAGAATTAGGTTATCACGTCCATTCCGCCACCCACTGTCACGCAGTCCTCCTTCTATTCTATTATGAAATAAATAGCCAGTGCCGTCGGATCATCTCTATTTCTATTTGCCTCATCCAGTCAGCATCCACTCCTCTATTTCAGATCCAGAATCGATGATCGTCGTCGGCCAGACCAAGTCGGAAGTGGGGGTCGCGTATGTGGGCAAGTTTTTTCAAAATACCTCGTCTATTAACAATGTTGCTACCGTGCGATCGCAAACCTAAAGCTAATATCGTAAATCGTATCCCTCGCCTGCCACGGCAGCGGCATCCCATCGCATGTGGTGCTGCCCTAAAGAGAAAATACACTTTCACACTGCTGTAGAGAGTTTGAAACACGCCCTCTGGTGTCCTCATTCAAGACCGGATGCGACCTTCCAGTGAGATGAAAGCAGCGTCTGAATGTTGAATGTTTTGCGTTGAGACGTAATTAGAGTGACGCAGGGGCTACACGCCAGAGAACTGGGCATGCCTGCCCTAGTGTGAGGCTTCCCTTTCGTTTCGCTTTGCATGCCCAATGGAAGGGGGCGTAACCGACCTTTTAACAACCTCATCTCCGATGCCGCTTCCTGATGAGATGAATTCTGCACCCTCCGAGAGCGCACAGGACGAGGAAACCGCGGCGGTCTCAGTGAGACGAGCGGTCTCCGAACAAGTGGGCTCCCAGGGGGGGAACGGCGAAAAAGCCGGAATGGAGCGCGCCAACGCAGACGAGCAAGAAATTCAACAAATAGAAAATTTTCGGAATCATCCGCCTAGGAAACGTCGAGCCAAGCGATCTTCAGAGAGTGGTGAGCTCCCTGTGCGGTCAGACCGCACATTTGCACAGCGCAATTTTGCACAGCATCTCCACACGTCTGCAAGTGCCAACGGACAGCGTCCAAGGGTCCCGAATCCGACAAAAAGTTCTATTTTTCAATGTTTAGTAGGATGAGCTAGTATGTGCACACTTGCTTTCGGCTAGAGCAATCCCGTGAAAGAACTTTCTGGCCATATGGCACGCGTCCCTTCTCGCTAAGTGCTGCTCCCATTGGCCGATGGTATTTCCTTCATTCCCAGTAGGCCTTGGGTAATAAGCTCAGGCTTAAAGTCGAAGGCATACATCGTCGACGAAAATTCTGATAGGAATTTCTGGCATAACGCTGTTATCAGTCTTCAAGTGTTACTGCCAGTCAGTTCAAGCCTTCGCTCGGAAATCCGGTTGCGTGCAGCCCGGTATCAAAGGCTTTAAGCCCTCCTCCCCTTTAATCATCGTGAGCTGTGGTTGCCCGTTCTTGTGTTCCCCCTGGTGCACGGACAGCCACCCACTGCCATGTCTTCTTGATGTGACAATTGAGCACTCGGTGCGCTCCCCTCTCACGGATCCGTTAGAACGAGGCAACACGATGTGCTCACTTCCCTGTAGGCTCTGCAGCGCCTGTATGTGAATGCACTTGCGAGCAGCAAGGGCCTGTTGTGTTGGGGCCTTCAGGAAGCACAGTGTCGCAGGCGTCACCCCCGGCGAAGGCTCTTCTAGACCTCCCACAGCCTCCGAGGTGGGAGGATCGCGCATCACCTTGCCATCTCTTAGATGCGCAGCAAGCCCTCTCCCCTATGCACTACCCTCAGCAAAATTCCTACTCCAGAATCCGTATTTCACCTCATAGTCGCGAAAACATGCGAATTGAGGTATGTTCAAGACATTTGGTGGAGTGCTGTTGGTACTCTAAAAGGAAATCTGAAACACTGAAGGAGTGGGAATATTTCCGCTGCTGCTGAGGATGCTCTGAGAGGAAACCTAAACCACTTCAGATATTCCTGAGGGGGCTCTGTGAAGCGACGAGAGCCACTCCAGCTCTCTCGAAGCTAGGTGCCTGTCATTCGCTGCAGACCTGATGGGCTGGGGCAAGCTGAGAGGGAGAGCAGGTCGGAGGGGCTCAGGCCGTGTGCGGTGTTTCACAGGTGGGCTGGCAACCGCGGAGCTCAGGCAAAGAACAAACCCGTAGTTTACGTCTCGATTCCTACCGAGGAGGAGAAACTCGCACGGCGGCGCTACCGGCAAATCCAGCGCAAACTCAAGAAGCAAGCAGATAAGGTAAGGAGCTGCAAGCGCAGACCAGGTGAGGTGGCGGCGCAGGCGAGGTGAGGTGGTAGCGAGGGGGGAGATGAGATGGTAGCAAGGGGGAAGGTGAGATGGCCGTGCAGTCGAGGTGAGGTAGCACAGCAAAGGGGGAGGCGAGGGGTCGGCAGGCTGAGGTGAGGCAGCGGCGCTGGGCGAGGTGGAGGTGGATAGGGAGGGGGAGGTGGGAGGTGGCGGTGCAGGCGAGGTGTGAGAAGCAGCGAGGGATAGGCGGGGGCGGTAGGCGTGGTGAGGTGGCAGCGAGGGATAGGTGCGGGGGCTGTGTAGTAGCGTGGTGAGGTTGAGGGTGGCATGAGGTGGGGCAGGTGAGGTGAGGTGTGGCGGTGCAGGCGTGGTGAGGGAGCGTAGGGAGGTGACATGGGGGCGCAAGTGAGGTGAGGTGGCGGTGCAGGCGGTGCAGGTGGGAGGGTAGGGGAGGCATGTGGGGGAGTGGGGGCGAGGTGAGGTGAGGTGGGCGGAGCAAAGGCCAGGTGAGGTGGGAGCGTGGGGGGAGTTGAGGCGGACGCCACACGAGAGGTGGCGAGATGAGAGGTGTCGGCCAGCCTGAGTTGGCAGTGCAGATGAGGTGAGGGGGAAAACTACAGCCAGATGAAAGAGGGGGCTGGCAGAATAGATGAAGGGCTTGGCTCAGACAAGGTGATGCGGCGACGTGGTAGGGTAGGGGAGGTGAGGTGGCGGCGCAGGGTACATAAGGGTGCGGCACAGGCGGGGTGAGGAGGTGGCGCAGGCGAGGTGATGCGGCGGCGCTGGTGACGCGCGCAGGGGAGGTGAGGGGGTAGCACAGGGGAGATGAGGTGGCGGCGCAGTCCTGTTCGTTTGTGCTGCTGTGACGATGCCCTGGCAGCAGTTCTCGAGCCTGCTGCGCTCACGGCATTGCGTGGTGCATCGCGCAGATCATCGAGAAGAACGTGCGCGCCACGAACTCCGTGCAGGCCAAGGCGGCCGAGCAGGAAGAGCGCAAGGCCAGGCTGGCAGCACGCCTCGCCGCACGGCAAGCCGCTGCTGAGGAGCGTTTTAAGCAGATGGAGGAGCTCAAAGTAGATACCCTTGCCCCGTCTGCATGCCTCCCTCTCTCTCCCCCCCCCTTCGCCCCCACCCACACCGGGTCTTTCATGTCCGGGTGCTCCGCAGGCCTCTGTTCGATGACACACTTGCTGACTTGCTGCAGCTCCGTCCTGCCCCTGCCGGACCGTGAGCTGTCGGATTGAACGACTTGGTTCGTTGCAGCTCGCCTGCCAATCGGGCATCCCTGCACCCCCGTAGCTACGCTGACATGTGTTGAGATCTAAATGTGGAAACGACAGAGGTCAGCTGCAGCAGCCGGGTATGCGCGGTGGATCAGGCTCAGGAGGAGCTGAAGCGCCAACATGTAAGGAAGAAGCCGCTATATAAGCAAATGGAGAAGAAGTACCAGGTGCGCCACGGGCTTCTGTGGATACCGGCTCAACAGGGAGTCGGCGCCAACCCCTCCGAGCTTCCCCTGCATGCCCCCCCCTAAATGTAGTAGCGCTTTAACAGCAGGGCATAAGCTTCTCAGTGGAATGTCTGGTTATGTTTTGTCGCACGCGGGGTGCCTGCCCGCTCCCAAGGGGGCGGAATCGACTTCAAGAACTCCCGACTTCGAACGTAAAGAAGGTGCATCGACTCGAACAACAAGTCGGATGTTTTTCCGTATGTTTGGTGGCAGAATTTGCTGCGGGCTGGGGGGGGATAAACCCACCTTTTTGTGGCATCCTCCCGGAATGCCGGCGCCTGCAGGAACATGCGCGCACGACGTCGCAAGAAGGGTTCGCCACACACCAAGCCTGCGGAGGGACGCGTGGGGTGGAGTGGCGCCCAGATGAAAGAGGAGATGAAGGAGAGGCGGAAGAAGGAGCGGTACCAAGAGCAGCGCGGCAAGCTGTACCACATCCCTGTGCGGGACCTGGTCGCCTCGGAGTCCCTGCTGGGAATCCAGGAGGACGCCGGGCATCGATTCGGAGCCAATGACGTGCGCATCTTGCCTAAGCTGCGTCTGCCTAAACGCTGCTCCCACGAGCGCATCCCACTCGCCAGATCTGCCGATGCCCGACTCTCCAAGAGTGCCGCTCCGCACGGTTCCTCCTGGCATTGAACTCCGGCACTGGCGCGTGCTTGACTCTGTTTGCGCAGAAGACGGTGAAGCCTTCCCTGCGACATCATTGGCGTACATGTGCGGAGCGAATGTGCAGTAGACGGTGTATCCCCGTCGGGTCTGAGGGACCTAGGAGAGGGCCGGGTGGGATCGGCGGGGTCGCCTCAGGGCGCGGCCGGCGTCAGAGCCGGGCGGGCGAAGCCGTCACGGCCCACGGACGACATTCCTCCAGCTGCCAGGCCGCCTCACCGTGCGAAGGGTCTGAGCAAGGTAAGGAGGTTGGTGTGTCACAGGGATCATCTCCTGTCACCGGGAGTGTCCCCCTGCCAGTGCTACTGCACCGCACGGCCCGAGGGGAACTGCAGCTTTTTGCGCTACCTCTCGGCTGTCCGCTCCAGTGGCGCTCCTCCCGCCTCCCATCACTCACACTGGCTAGCCGCGCGCGGCGACCTAAGGTAGGCAGGGTGGTATTTGCGTGTCACACATGGCGGCGGGCGGTGCGGCTGGGGCGCAGAAGCTGCTCTCGGTGGAGCGGGCGTGCTCCCCGGTGGAGTTTGTGCGGCACCGGCGCCTCATCAGCCGCGGCAGCTCTCCGATGGATCCCGACGTAAAGCCTCCTCTCCACGCCCTCCGCGCTGCGCTCACATCACGTGATCCGACGGCTCTCCATTTGAAGCCCTCCGCGCTGCGCTCACATCACGTGATCCGACGGCTCTCCATTTGAAGCCCTCCGCGCTGCGCTCACATCACGTGATCCGGCAGCTCTCCATTTGAAGCCCTCCGCGCTGCGCTCACATCACGTGATCCGACGGCTCTCCATTTGAAGCCCTCCGCGCTGCGCTCACATCACGTGATCCGACGGCTCTCCATTTGAAGCCCTCCGCGCTGCGCTCACATCACGTGATCCGGCAGCTCTCCATTTGAAGCCCTCCGCGCTGCGCTCACATCACGTGATCTGACGGCTCTCCATTTGAAGCCCCCCCTTTCGATGCCCAGCAGCTTGCTGTAGCTGATGCCCGCTTGCCACTGGGACGCGAAGGGAGCCCTGTCTTTGCTGGGAACATTGCATCTGCGTTTCTGATTGCCAAGTTCGGGGCTCGGCTTTTGGTCAGATGATGGAGATGTTTTTCTCAGTTGATGACGTGCTCTCTGAACTGGTCACTGAGATGGAGATGGACGAGGTTCATTCGGCCCAACTGCAATTGGTGAGCCCACCTCGACTGCCCTAGTAGGCAGTACAGTTAATCAGTCACGCCCGCTGCGCTCTTTGATCGGTTTCTATCTGCGACAATGACAGCTGCATGGGTTCTAGAAGGTTCTTGGAAGATGCCAGCTGGGGTCCCGTGAGCTGAGAGAGCTCCGGCGGGACGAGGGGGCGGCGCCACGGTTGACCAGGCACGAGACCAGGCAGCCACAGTGATACAGGCGGGGATGCGGGGGATGGCTGCCCGCAAAGAGATGAGCGTTTTGAGGGAGGAGGCGACATTGACATACTGGGCGGAGCATGCGGAGGAGCAGTCCCGGCCGAGGGGCTCCGTGGGGCCGTCCGCAGCAGATAGGGAGGAGGCGGTGGTTAAGATCCAGGCGCGAGCACGAGGCAATGAAGCGAGGCGGGAAGTGAGAGTCATGCGAGAGGACATGGCTGCAGCGCATGCGGAGATGGAGGAGGCGGCGGTGAAAATCCAGGCCCATGCACGCGGCATGGAGGCGCGGCGCCGGGTGAAGACCGTTCGTGAGGACACCGCCGCAGATGAGGAGGAAGTGAAGGAGGGAGCTGCGGAAGCGCCACGTGGACAAACGGCCTCCGAAGCGCGGATGGAAGGCGCGGCGGTGACGATCCAAGCGCGCGCACGTGGCAACGCTGCAAGAGGCCACGCCAGAGCCATGAGAGAGGACAGCGCCGCAGCAGATGCGGAGATGGAGGAGGACGGGGAGGCAGGAGAGATCCAGGTACGCACACCTGGCATGCGTGTTGAGTGGCGGGGTCCCTCTCCTGGATGCGCGCGCCGCGGTGATGTCTAATAAAGTGCTAGCCCTCCGCCTGTCCCTTAGCATCGCTGGCCACGTGTCAACTGCGTCATCTAGTTGGCTTTCACCCGGTGTCTTTCGAGGAGACTTGTCATCCAACGTCATATAACACTCGCGTCATCTAGCATCGCATGACACATGGAGAGACACGCCATCCGATACCATATGACATGTGCTATCGCATCATCTAGCATTGTATGACACGTGGAGAGACACGTCATCCTACAGCATACGACACGTGCATCATCTAGCATCGTATGACTCGTGGAGAGGCACGTCATCCTACATCATACTGCACTCGCATCATCTAACATCGTATGACACGTAGAGAGACACGTCATCCTACATCATGTTGCACTCGCATCATCTAGCATCGTATGACAGTGCAGAGAGACATCATCCTTCATCATACTGCTCTCAGAGAGCCGTGTTAGCAAGGATCGTATCACGCAGGGGCATGCACCATCCGCCATCATATGGCATTCAAGGGGATGCGTCATCTAACATCTGAGTGTTGGATGACAATCACATGATCCAACATTTGTTTGTCCTCGAGGAGATGCGTCATCTAACATCTGAGTGTTGGATGACAATCACATGATCCAACATTTGTTTGTCCTCGAGGAGATGCGTCACATGATCCAACATTTGTTTGTCCTCGAGGAGATGCGTCATCATCTGATGTTGGATGACAATCACGTATGATCGGCATTTGTTGTCCTCGAAATCGTCATCAAACTGGATGGCGCAGCCGAGGATAGCATCGTATCATCAACATTTGTCCTCGAGGAATCGTCATCAAGTGGATAACTGACAGCCGAGATAACGCTCGTATCATCCAACATTTGTTTGTCCTCGAGGAATCGTCATCGTGGATATGACAGCCGAGGGGATAGCATCGTATCATCCAACATTTGTTTGTCCTCGAGGAGATGCGTCATCAAGTAGGATATGACAGCCGAGGGGATAGCATCGTATCATCCAACATGATATGGCAGTCGGAAGGACACGTCCAGACTCATACTTGCCGTAGACATACACGTGGGAGACGCATCATCCAACAGCAACTGCCACGCGGGGAGAGGCAATATCATATGGCACTCGCGTCATCTAACATCATATGACATGCAGAGAGATGCGTCATTCAACATCATATGACGACGCTCACATCATCCAACATTTTATGGCATTCCGGGGGGCGGCATCCGATATGGTATGACACTTGAGGCGTCACGTCGCCCAACTTCGTATGGCAATTGTGATGCATGTCATCCGACATCGTATGACACTCCGGGATCAGCTAGATGGCTTTATCATCGTATGACACTCCGGGGTCAGCTAGATGGCTTCATCATCGTATGACACTCCGGGATCAGCTAGATGGCTTTATCATCGTATGACACTCCGGGGTCAGCTAGATGGCTTTGTCATCGTATGACACTCAAGGGTCAGCTAGATGGCTTTGTCATCGTATGACACTCAAGGGTCAGCTAGATGGCTTTGTCATGGTTGAAGGTGCATTTGAGGGAAGGTTGAAGGTGCATTTGAGGGAAGGTTAAGGGTGCAATTGGGGGAAGGTTAAGGGCG
>LGRX02009597.1:0-13802 GCA_001247695.2 Cymbomonas tetramitiformis | reverse complement strand
GCCGTACACCGTGCTGGACGAGCTTCAACCTTTGGGTGACACGACAGTGACCAAGGACGAGGCAGCGTGGCTCGACACTGAGCTCAATGCCACGTTTGGAGGACACCCTGACTTCAAGGAGGAACACTGGGAGGAAATGCGGAATGTTCTTCGCAGGTGCAAGACCACCTTTGCCAACAGCCCTCACGATCTGAAAGGCTACACGGGTAAAGCGAAGCACAACACGTTCTCCATCCCTTTCGTAGACGAATCCAAGGCCGCCTACCAGAGACCTAGGAAGTACAGTCCGGGCGAGCAGGAGATCATCGATATCCATTGCAAGGAACTTTTGGAGTATGGCTTCATAGAGCCAGCAGCCAAGCATTGCAGGCATGCGAGCAACGTGGTCGTAGCTGGCAAGAAGGATCACGAGACTGGCCTGTGGACTCAGACGAGGTTCTGCGTGGACCTCAGGGGTGTCAATCGACACTCCCTCAAAGATAACACGCTGCCGCACCGACCAGAGGAGCTCTACCAGAAGGTGGCCAAGGCCAAGTTCAAGACCACTCTGGATGCCACCAAAGCTTTCCACCAGATTCCCATGGCTACAGAAGAGGACAGGAGCAAGACGGCGTTTTGGTGGAAGAATCAGCTGTACCAATACACCTCGATGCCTTTTGGTGCAGCTGGAGCTACTTCTGCGTTCGTAAGAATCATGGACTACGAGTTACGGCACTTGCAGCATTGCACGGTGGCGTACGTCGATGACGTAGTGGTCTATACGGATTCCACGCCTGAGCAGCATTTGAAGGACGTTGAGGATGTACTTCGCACCTTGGGGAATGCTGGTATCCGTTTGCATGCAGGCAAGAGCACTTTTGGTGCAGCCACGGTGGACTTTCTGGGCTATCGTATTGGCCACAACTCCATTGGCGCGCAAGAAGCCAAATGCAAGGCCATACAAGAGCTTCCAAGCCCTCAGGACAAGACTGGGCTCCGCTCGATCTTGGGTATGATGAACTACTACAAGGGCCTGGTGGGTGAGCCAGGGGGGCCAAACTACTCTGAGATGGCCCGCCCTCTCAACGACTTGCTCAAGAAGGAGGTCATTGACATCAAGGCAGCCTGGGGGAAGGAGCAAGATCAAGCACTCCAAGAACTTAAGGATGCTCTCTGTTCTGGGAGGTGCCTGAGGCCCATCGATTACGACAGACCTCTCATATTGTACACTGACTGGAGCACTTATGGCATTGGCGCAGTGCTGGGCCAGAAGGACGATGCCGGGAAGGAATACATTTGTATGGCAATCAGCCGATCTCTGAGTAAAACGGAGAGACAGTACGCCAGCTTCAAAGGTGAGATGCTCGCAGTGGTATGGGCAGTACGCACGTTGAGGCAGTACTTGCATGGAGTCCACTTCACCTTGGTGACCGACCACTCACCGCTCACTACCCTGATGGAGAAGGCCGATCTCCAAGGGCAACATCTACGCTGGGCAATCAGCTTGCAGGAGTTCGACTTCACGGTGCAGTACCGTCCAGGAGCTAAGAACAGCAACGCTGACGTGCCGTCTCGCTACCCACTGCCGTCCACGACAGATGAGACTGGAGCAAGGCATGAGAGGGAGAAGGTGACTGCGTTTCACGCAGGCGTGGGGGAAGTTCACACGAAGGACTTCTGTGACCACTTGTGCCTTGTGTTGGCTGGGGATGCTTCCCCAGGGGAAGAGGCCACGCCAGAGGTGCAGGTTGCCAACTACTGCAGGATGGCTGCCATGGAGCAGCTGGGTACAGGACCAGTGCATCGTATGTTCGATTTGCACTACCACGAGGAATTAGAATGCAACCATGGGGACATGTTCGACACCGACTTGCCCGAGCTGGTGACCGACTCCGGGAGGCTAGCCAGAGCAGCTTGGAAGGCGCTGAGCCTGGTTAGGCCAACGCGAGGCACGCATGGCGAGGGAAGCCCTGCTGTGTACAGCAATGAGTATTTTGAAGGTGAGCGCATTCTGAAGCCCGAGAAGGTCGACACCAGGGTGCTGAGCAGCCGATTCTTCTCGCAAGCTCGGCAGGAAGGCGTGGTGTGCTACGAACCATGTGGAGGCCTATGTGCTGGGCTGGAAATGTTGCTCCGCAGTGGGATGAAGGTGGATCGCTACCTGTATCAGGACATATCCCCGAGCAGTCAGACGGTTGCCGGAGCCAGGTGTGCGGCATTGTTGAGACGATACCCTGACCTCATCTCGCCCCATGCAATAGAGCTTGGGGCTTTACCTCAAGACCTGCGCGAGACCACCAGTGCCGACTTCATACGAGCAGGAGCTCTTCAAGGACGCCAGTGGGTCATGGTATGTGGGTTCCCATGTCAGGACCTCTCCCCTGCTGGAACACTCACAGGCCTGGATGGCAGGCACAGCAAATTATTTTATGAAGTGGTCAGGCTTCTGTCCACACTCCAGCAGCTGCAGCGGCAGAGGCCTCCAGGTTATATCCTGGAAAATGTTTCTCCGTTGTCGCACAGACCTGGAACCAAGATCAGGGACGAGGTGTTCCCGTACATTGCCAGCGTCATTGGTAGACCAGTGTCCTTTGATGCAGCACAAGCAGGCGCCTACGCACATCGGTTGCGGGCGTATTGGAGCAACTTGTTCCAGAGCCACCAGTTTCGCTCTGTCATGAGCAAGGTGGTGAGACCAGAAGGACGAATTGTATCGTCAATCATATGCAAGGGCTGGCATCCCAGGCCAGTGATAAGGACAGACCGCGCGCCTCACTACGTGGTGAACGTGGTGGGAGAACCATTGAGGGCATTACCCACCATCATGGCGACGCAAGGGTCAAGAGCGTTCAGAAGAGCGAGGATGGGCACCGTGGTGCGCAACCAGGACGGCGAAGACGCCGAGGAAGAATCTCGAGAAGTTAACCTCGAAGAGAAGACGCGAGCCATGGGCTACAGCGCAAGTGAGTTACGCATGGCCGACGGCCTAAGCGACGTAGAATTGGCAAGCATTCTGGGCCTGGCCATGGATCGCAGAGCAATGGAACTGCTGATGGCAGTCGCAGAAGCAAGCAGGAAGGGGCTTCCTCATAGCAAGGAATCCCCAGAGGCGGAGAATTCCCCAGGACAGCCCATCGCTGTAGACAACAACTGGGCAGACCACGAGAGGTCGGACCTTCAGCAGAGGGAAGCTTTGCTGGCGGAATGGGTTGAGAATTCGAACGCATACACCCAGCAGGTGGCGAAGACTATGACCCATCGCGCCTGGGAGGAGAAGCTGCGGATAATGTGCTCGCAAGGGCAGAAAGGCGCAGAAGGAATTGGAGCCCAGCGACAGAAGGCTGCAACCAAGAAGAAGAAGAAGAACGAGTGGCAGCTCTACACCATGGCGCAGTATCGTCAGAGGCATGAGAACCACTTCGTGAAGGAGGGCGCGATCCCAGCAGCGCACGTGGATGTGCCTGCCTGGAGTCCGCCTACCAGAGAGTCAGAGATGAGGCTCCCCAGGTTGACGTGTACCACCAGATTCGAGGACCTGATGGCCAGCGTGGCTGAGCAGCAGGTAGATCGTGACAAGCATCGAGATGTACACGATGATGCATGGTGCCTCAGATGGTTGAAGTCCAATGGTAGAGTGAGGTTGCCCGAAGAGGAAGTTCGCCGAGTAAGGAGGCGAGCAGCACGACATCGATGGGACGAGGCCACGGACGAGATCTACATGGTCACTATGTCGGGCAAGGAGGTGAGAATACCTAAGCCGGCTGACCGTCTCGCGTTGGTCAAGGAATACCACTCCAGAACGGGACATTGGGGCATAAGGCGGACGCAGCATCTTTTGTGGCAGCGCCATTGGTGGGCTGATTTGAAGAAAGACGTGGAGGCTGTGGTCACTCAGTGTGAGACCTGTCAGCGTGTGAAGACTCATTATGCGAGAGAGGAGGCATGTTTGTCCCCCCTTGAGATCGTGTCGTTCATGTATCGCTGGTCGCTGGATCTGGCATGGCCCTCGAGGAGAGAGACCAAGTCCGGCAACAACCGAGTGCTCATCATGACCGAGCACTACACCAGGTTCATAGTCTGCGTGCCCATTCCCGACAAGGAGGCGAGCACCATCGCAGCGGCATTTCGCAGTCATGTCCTGGCCGTGTTTGGTGCGCCAGCAGAATGCTTGGTGGATGGAGGTAAGGAGTTTGAAGGCGAGTTCAAGCAGTTGTGCAGAGATTGCCTGATTGACCGGCGAGTCACCTCACCAGACTCACCAGAAGGCAATGGGCTGACCGAGCGAGTGGTACGCACTATGAAGTTCTGCTTTAAGAAGCTTGCCTTGGAGAAGGGTCTCGACTATGAGTGGGATGAGCAGCTTTGGCCACTGGTGCTGAGCTATAATGCAGCACGCCAGGAGTCCACGGGGGTGGCGCCGTTCACCATGTTGTTCGCCCAAGAGGCAGTAGTGCCGCCTGATTTGAAACGGGCACCCAGCATAGATTTTGCTGTTGGAGGTCGAAGATGAGAAGGATGCCAGAGTCAAGGACCTCCACCAGAGAGCACAGGTGGTGAGGCGATTGATGGTACACGCTGGTTGCAGCCTGGAGGTCGCACAGCATCGTGACACATTACATTACGAAAGGAGAAGGGGTGGGGGCTACGAGCCTAGTCCACACCAGTTCAAGGTGGGTGATTTCGTCTATATCAGGCAGAAGCCCCGCAGCGGCATGGAAGTCGCGACCAAATCCGCCATCCTGAAGCTGGTCAAGATACAGCGAGATGGTGTGGTGGTGCTTGAGGACGCCACCAAGTTAAGAGAGAAGAGCACCGTGCAGAGCATCGCGCCATGTCACCTACAGGTGAAGGATCAGTATGACTGCAGTGCAGCCGTTCCCAGTAAGCACCTAGCATGTGAAGTTTGCAGGAAGACCGATGGGGAGGCAGAGATGCTGTTGTGTGACACGTGCAACAGGGGGTATCACTTGTGGTGTTTGACCCCAGCACTGGATGGAGTACCAGAAGGTGAGTGGCTATGCCCCATGTGCTCAGGCACGGGGAGGCAAGCCGCCAATGCCGAGGTGCAGACCCAGAAAGACGAGAGCTCTGGTGCCCTAGAGGACAAATTGGGCATGAAGGAGCAGCAATTGAATGAGAAGCTGTCGGCGGAGATGCGCCTGTTGCCAGCAGACGTGGGTCCTCGTCGGGTGGTGAAGGGAGACAAATTCCAGCCTTGGCATGCCATTTCATCGAGAGAGATGCTGTTGAAAGAGGAGGACATGTTCTTGGGCATGCCTGATCAGATTGACTGGGGAAGACAGGACAAGCTCTCTGAGGCTGTGCAGATCTTCATGCCAGGGCATTGGAATGAGGGGCATCGCACGGTGCTGAGCAAGAAATATCGGGAACAGAAGGCCATGGCAAGACATCTGAGGGATGCACCTCTTATGCCTGCGCTGGCTGAAGAAGAAGTTGAAAGACGAGGAGAGCTGAGGCACATGACCAAGGCTCAGGTGAAAGAAGCCAGCGCGCTGCAGTGGGGGCTCGAACTGGTTATCACAGTGCCCTCTGAGGTGAGGCGTTTGGCGACAGAGGTGGACTGGAAGTCCGTCAATGGCGTGTGGGACCCGTGGGCAGGCACTGGGGTCATCAGTGAGGTGATGGCAGAGCAATGGCCGCAGTTGAGATTCATGAACAATGACTGGAACTCTCAGTTGGGTTGGCCTGAGGCGCATAATGCACTTCAGCCGGGTAATTATCGCATATGGAAGGAGAAGTATGGTATCTGTGACGCAGTGGTGACTTCGCCTTGGTTTGCAGCGCTGGACATCGCGTTCCCGTTGGCAGTAATGGCCAGTCGTGTGGTGGCATGTGTCCATGTTCCATCTTACTATTTGACAGACATGACCGAGAGCAGGGCTGCGTACTTCAGACGATTGAGTCAGACAGGACGCTTGCATGTGATTGGGCATCTGGAACATGGACCTATTGGCCGCAGGTGTATGTGGGTCTTGGTGTTCAAGAACCCATTGATCGGAGCCAGAATGTTACAAGGCGGAGAAGGTGAGGGCATTGGTATGTTCACTTTCAGTTTGGGCAAGTTCATGGCAGATGGTGATACGACCCAGTATGCTGAGCAAGCCCACATTTGAGTCTGTGCTACTGCACGCAGCAGCTACAGATGGGGGATGTTGGAATCTGGGCTTGCATGTAAGAGTTCAGCGTTCGATAACAGGGTATCAGAATTTTAAAAATTTTGTAGCTCTACGATCTTATGCTGTGTTGAGAATTGCTCGGTCAGTTACCGGCACCAGTGGATATTAATGATGCTTATGATCAGTCGCGAGTGTTAAGTTCGTTCGATTCCGAGATTGTACCATCATATGCACGCGTTTGCGACAGCTGTAACAAACGCCGGCTTCTCATGGTACCGCGCCGGGTTTGTTCAGCTGGTGACACGCATGACAGTGGTGACAGCATGACAGGCTTTACGAAGATGACCATCTGTGAGATGCAGACTCGTCAGAGAAGATATAGTCACCATCAGGTGACCAGAGAATGATAAGACGAAGATGGCAGTGACTCCTTTGCCGCTGACGTGTCAGTCAGAATGCGGTAAACGGTAACATTGTTAGAGCTGGCATGGGATAATGACTTTCCATTGGCCAGATGAAGATTTAAGGGCTAGAACCCGTTACAGTTTTGGGAAATGTGACAGGACATTGAGATATAAGTAGGCTCTGACCGAAGGTCAGGCTAGTGGACTCATTATTGTTTTGCCTTCGCAAGTACTAGGTGGCTGTTCGCGTGCCAGTGCTAGAGTGCTAAGACAGTTCTGCTCACAGCTTTTGTACACACAATAATTCGTATTTTGTGATATAATATCAATTTTGACGGATATATTTTACTGCTGTTTTCATACTTTTTCAGAATTTCAGAATTTTAAAAAATTTTGTAGCTCTACGATCTTATGCTGTGTTGAGAATTGCTCGGTCAGTTACCGGCACCAGTGGATATCAATGATGCTTATGATCAGTCGCGAGTGTTAAGTTCGTTCGATTCCGAGATTGTACCATCATATGCACGCGTTTGCGACACCGCGCACAATTTGCTGTTTCCCTGATTATCCTCGACAACCCGCCGCGACTCGCTAGCCGTCGCCCACGCCGTTGGTCTCGCCTCGCATTTTCCACCTCACCCTATCTCTACAGTCATCTCACTATGGGTACTTCTACGAGATCTCACACCGCGGCCGCACGCCGCTCACTAGTTACAATTTTCGACGATGCCGCAGCTCGACATGCGACCACTCCGGCCACCCCTACGGTTACGGCTACCCCGGCTGCCCAGTCAGCAGGGGCACTGTTCCTCGACGCTGTCAAGCGTCTAGCAAAAGAATCCTTCGACGAGCGTGCCGCTAAACTCGTCATCAAGAAGGTGTACGATGACAAACATGGCCGTTTTGACGGTACGGAGTCGAACGTCAGCTCCGTTTTCGCCCGTCTGGTACTGGCATTACGGGACATTTTCGTCACTGAGGAGTCCGCGTTTTCTTCTCTATTCGACCTGGAGGATGCCTCGTTGCCCGTTCGCGCCGAGGCGAACAAACTGCTGTTTTCGACACTGGAATTCATCATCGCTCCGGTGTCGCCCGCAGCAGACTGGATGGAGTCTTCAGCGGAGGCACACCCGTTTGATGGGAAGCGGGTGTTGCTGGAGATCGCCAGGATGCTCCTGGATTCCGGCGGGCCCTTCCAGGGCACCGCGGACCTTCTGGCCATCAAGATCAACCAGTTCGACCCGTCGCGGGCAATCGCCGCCTTCAACGCCGCTCTCCGGTCCGCTCGACGGAAGAGCACTCTCGACGACATGGAGGTCAAGTCCCTTTTCATCAAGTCCCTCGACCCGATCTTCTACGCCCCGGTGGTCAACCGTCTGTTACTACACGACCAACGTGCGGCGGAGTCCCTTGCCACCATTCAGCAATGGACCCGTGAGTGCCACGCACAACACGGGACGGATTCGCACGTCCCGCCTGCTACGCGCACGTTCTCCGCCCTCACCCTGGCTGGGCAGAGCGACGACGAGGACTACAAGACCGTCTTCAGCGAGCTCCGCGACCAGCTCTACGACATGAAGAAGGAGATCAAATAAGGCGCTCCACAACCGTCTCGACGACACGAAGGGCTACACGCCCCGCAACGACAAGAAGAACGCCATTGGACGCGGTGGACACGGTGACGGCGTCCGCTTCGCAGCGAAGCCCCTCCCTGAGCACGGCAACTTCCCGCAGAACTTCCGTGGGAAGTCTTCGGGTAAGGTGGCTTTCCACAAGCCCACCGGTACGTTCGTCCCGTTGTGCCGGCACCCGACATGCTCCGCTACGGCGGAGAAGCATTGGCATCGTGACTGCCCGCACGGCGGGCCACGCGGACGTGTTGGGGCACACGGTTTCAGCATTGCGGACAGCGAGAACGACATGCTCGCCGTGATGTTCCAGAACGCCGTGGACGAAGACGACGCCGTCCGTTTCGACGCCGTCTGCTGCATTGCAGACGGCAAACCTGATCTCTACGACACCGCCTCCGCGTTCTCCTTCGCCGTCGCCGAGGAGCGAGTGCCCGACACCATCGACGAGTACCTGGGGTACCGCCAGCCCGCTGACACCCACCTCGGGGTTTACGCGGTTGGTGGTGCTACGAACATCCACAACTTCAAGATTCACGACGAGGTCCGCGACGACGCTCTGGACGCGCCACCACCGCCGGCACCGCCCCCCGCTCCGCAGTCGGTGGTGTCCGACGAGGGGATGTATCCCATCGACGCGCTACACGCGCACGAGCCACACGCGACCTTCATGGACAAGTTCGCATTCAACTTGGACATCGCGGGAACGGAACCGACGCTTGCAATGCACCACATGGGCCCCGTCGCGCCCGTGGACTCCGTCTCCGTAGCGACAGACGACTCCGAGAATGGGGACGAGTGTATTCCACCACCGAGACAGCCCTTGGGATGCGGCAGACCGCCGATGGGTTTCGGGTTCTCTGCCCTCACGTCCCTCGCAGTCTGCCTGTTGTTTGTTGTTTGTGCAACTGCCGCGCCTTTGCGTGATTGCTCCGCGCCAGCATCTTCAGCAACAGGGCGCACCGGCGACGAGGTCGGTGGTGCTGGTGTGCTGACGCCCACAGCCGTTCCGCCGGATCTCTACTACCAGCCGGCAGGCTGGTACGGCAGCTGGTACCGTACTACGTACGGGTACGGGTGGACATGGCTCCCGGGCCCCCAGCAGCCGCCTGAGGCAGCCCCAATTATTGCTGCGCCGCCCTCACCGGGTGGTGCTCCGCCGTCGCCGGACTACGAACCACCCGACTGGGACGGTGGGACCGGGGATGCACTTTCTTCTTCAATTCAACACCGGGACGGGCCGATTGCACCCGGTGCAACTGCCTGCGGCGACATCGACACATCTCCAATCCTCTCAATTTGCTCTACGAATGATTTCACAGGCAGTGGTACTAGCTCTCTTGGGCGCTGTGACAGTGGCACCGGCTCTCCCGGGCGCTTTCAAAGTGGCTAGAGTTGCAATTGAGATTAGCCTGCCTCCAGACTGTTGTGCTGTTGGTTCGGGTTGCCCCAAGATGGGCTTAGTTTAGGGCTTTAACTGTATCCGTATTCTGCACTATGCCTCACTAACTGCTAGTTTCGGGGGTTACCCTGCCAGAAAGGACAGGTTCCCCTGTAGGATGCTTATTTCCACCGAAGCTGAGTAGGTGTTTGTTTCAGTTCCGTGACCACCTAGTTTGCCAGTCACCACCCTAGGTGGTGTGCTGGAAGTGACGCCCCGACTGTCATTCCTATAGTTAGGGTGTATGACTGTCACCGGTCCCGGAACCCTAGACCCCGAACATATAACGGGAAGACTCGGTATTCCGTTGATCTTATCTATTCTGATTACCACACTCGTATGAATATACAGTCAAGCTGATATATTCAGCACATCTCTAGAGATGATGTAAAGAAGTAGCATGCCAAATCTTTGCGAGAAATTGGATTCACGCAAATCCCCAAAGTACGATTGCGAGGACCTAAGCCCTCTACTACCTCAAACCTTCGGAATGCCCTTTCGACAAAAAATGGTATGCTTTTTCTGCACGTTCCGGGGCGGCTACATATAAGCAATCCCGATATTAACGCTATAAGTATTTAATCTTGGAATTTATCTCCATCGCGTTTTTAAATATGGTCTTAATACGCGGTATGCCATTCGCGCGATGAGAAACCCAGACGAATGGAATTTAGCCTCGTCAGCATCAAGTTTTTTTTTTTTTACACGTCTCAACCTCTAATTTTTGGACTTTTTATAAAGCCCAATGGAGAGAGATTTCTAGTTTATATAGTTCTTTCAAAATATCTTATGTGTTTATCCAAATATCCTAATTCGAAATAAGACGTATGGTACCTAGGTCGCTAGCTGTTGGATAACTCCACTTTTCTTATTCCCAGTGCGAGCGGGACGGAATATCCACCCCATACTTGATACTATGCGGCATACTCGTCTCGTCTGTATCTGTATGCCATGCATTCATCACACGTCATGATGGCGATGGCGATGGCGTCAACACATTCTGTACGGTGAACGATATCCGATGTCATGTGAGACTTGAGGTTGCAGGTTGAGTGAGGTTCCTCAAGCGTCACATTTATATAAATAAATATTTCCTATCTGTTTTCCCCGATATTTAAATCCTCCGATATTACGCCGTATCATTATATCCATATTACAATTTGGAAAGTCTTATTCATATTACAATTTGGATTTTTCTTGTGTCAAATTAAATATGAACGATCTAAGATGAATATCTGAATCTCGGAAATCAATGATACATCGATCGAATCCTGATATTATTGCTCTACATCCGATTTCACGGGCGAGAGCATAGATGTTGTTCGTGCTTCATCATGCTCAATCGAATGGAATATCGTGCAATCGTGGTGCGGGTGGGTCTGACATCACACGACACGACGACAATCGATAGTTAACAAGCTGCATATGTAGGAAATCTGAATGCTGCGAAAAACAGGCGCAACTCCACAGTTTAAGTATAAGAAAGTCTAAAAGCGAGAGACTAGCGGGAACTTGTAGCACCGCTTCGAGTCGATATGGACGTGCGTACCCCTTTACTCCGTGTTTTGTTGGTCGCCTTTTGGTTTTCGTTTCACATCGATATAGATCTACCCTGTTCTGTAAACATCTTTCAGTATGCTGAGTTTCTTGTGCTTGTTGATCAATCTGGAAGGTCACCTGCGATAATTTCGACGAAATACGACCCCACCTAGCCGAAACCCTCACAGATTGCGTGTTCTGGGCTTTCGACCTCGAGTTCACCGGTCTTTCCCTGGGACGGTCGGCTGACAACCTGGACGACTTGCAAGACCGCTACGAGAAGTTAGCAGAGTGTAATATACCCATGTACCCACTCGTTCTTCCACGAATAGCGAAATTCTTAGGTTTTACTTGACCACCGTGATATTTCCGTGAGCAGATGTTTGCTTTCTGCCTTCTCTGCATAGTTGCTCTCGCGCCCTGTGATTTCTCCCCAGAGCGACATTCTGCGTGAAATTTGTCACTCACTCAAAATTTATCTTGTACCCAGTAGTTGTCGTGTGTATTTGTGTCTCATCAAAACTCGGGTGCTGCATCTTTTTGAAACCACCGACGTGTTCCCCTCCAGGCGGGCGCAACTTTCTTGTGCTGCAATTTGGGCTATCAACTTTCCACTGGAGGGATGGAAAGTGGGAGGCAAGAACTTTCAACATATATGTGTTTCCAGCATCTCACGCGGGCTATGACAAACGCTTCACGTGTCAGGTTTGTACGTTCCACGTTTGCGTCCAAACCGCTTAGCGCTTTCTATGCTTTCCACGCACTCTGAACACCCACAATACTGCCATTCCAGCCTTGTGAATATCTGTTGAGAAGTCGTTTGGCTATTGCATTTGGTTTTTTCAGCGTCAATGCATTCGCCACGTGTGGCGTTCTCACAAGCGGCGCCATTTTCCATGCACGGTTTTTGAGTAGTCCTGGTGTTTCGAGCTTTGGCGCAGACTTCGTCGCTCAGGTTCCTTGCAAGCTGCAATTTCGACTTCAACAAGTGCGTTCACCAAGGTGTGATACTTTTACTTGCACCTCATCAAATGCATACTTCATTAACGTTCTGATTGATAGCACTGTGGTATCCTTTGAATTGTTGATGATGTAAGTGCGTCAGCGTTCACGAAATGCAGCAGTTTGACTCTCTCGAGGGCTGGTGAGCACGTGGATCTGAAGTGCCTAGGCACCTCTGAGGTTTTGTTGCTCCTTTGGAATGAGCACTTGTTGCGGTTAACCCGCGGGCCGTTCTGGAACCAGCGGATACCGATTCGCACTTTGGGCTGAATCCGTCTGGAGCAGTAGCGCGACGTGACTGGTGCACGTGTGTCCGCTGTTTGCTAGTGGCACAAGTCCCGGTTCCACCTTGCGATGCCTGCCCTGAGCAGTCGCACGGTATGGGACAGGCGTCCGCTTTCTGCCTGCGGCATATGTCGAACGCCAGATGGCATCGTCCACTGGCGCTGGTGAATTCGCGCCCAAAAGGTGAGCAACTGCTTGCTTGAGGTGCCTTCGTACAACTCGCGTCTTTGTCCGGCAGCCGCAGTCTCTGCATGCTTAAAACCAGTCTTGGGAAAAACTACATTTTCTAAGAGGTGTCTATCAGCTACAGAGCGCTCAAACCGACCACCCATAGCAGTGACCTGCGAGGAAAAACATGTTGGGATCAGGGACAGGAACCCCATCGTGGTGACCAGCGAACGAGACGTCGCTTTCGTTGCTGACCTGCAGGAAAAGGTACGTAAATGGCATGAAGCGCCTGAAAGAACAACCTTATGCCACAACCTTATGCCACAAGCCGCCGGAAAACCGGGAGCTGCTTATGACACCAACCACTGGAAAACAGGGAGCAGCTTATGACACCAAGCGCCGGAAAATAGGGAGCAGCTTATTACACAAACCACCAGACAACAAAAAGCTGTGGCACCAACCACTGGAAAACAGGGAGCAGCTTATGACGCAACCACTGGCAACCAGGGAGCAGCTTATGTTATGGGCGCTGGAGAATCAGGGAGCTGCCTTGACATGAAGCACCGGATATATCAGGGAGCTGCCCATGGCTTATAAAGCTGGAAAATCAGGGAGCTGCTTATAGGAGCAAAGCCCCACTTGAGACAGGGACTTGAATTATGACACCAACCACTGAAGAGGCGGCAGCTTATGACACCAACCACTGGAAACAGGGAGCTGCTTATGACACCAACAACTGGAAAACAGGGAGCGGCTTATGACTTACAACCACTGGCAAACAGGGGCAACGCGAGCTATGAAGCGCCGGAAACGGTGGGCAACATGACATAGGCACCGGATATCAGGGCTGGCATGACATGAAGCACCGGAAAACAGGGAGCTGCTTATGACATCAACCACTGGCAAACAGGGGAGCAGCTTATGACATAGGCGCCGGAAACGGGAGCTGCCTTGACATCAACCACTGGCAAACGAGAGCGGCGCTGACATGAAGCTGGGAAATCAAGGGAGCTGCTGATGACGCTATGAAGCACCGGAGAAATCAGGGGCTGCTTTGACATGAAGCACCGGAAATCAGGGAGCTGCTTATGACATCAACCACTGGAGACAGTGAGCCGCTTATGACACCAACCACCAGAGACAGGGAGCTTCTTATGACACCAACCGCTGGAGACAGGGAGCAGCTTATGACACCAACCGCTGGAGACAGGGAGCAGCT
>LGRX02009596.1:0-47698 GCA_001247695.2 Cymbomonas tetramitiformis | reverse complement strand
CTGACGCGCGCTCGAAACAGCGCGCTTCGCGCCCCAACCTCGGGGGCGCTTCGCGCCCCCGTAACAATGGCGCTTCGCGCCCCCAACCTCGGGGGCGCTTCGCGCCCCCGTAACAGCGGCGCTTCGCGCCCCCAACCTCGGGGGCGCTTCGCGCCCCCGAAACAGCGGCGCTTCGCGCCCCAAACCTCGGGGGCGCTTCGCGCCCCCGTAACAGCGGCGCTTCGCGCCCCCAACCTCGGGGGCGCTTCGCGCCCCCGAAACAAAGGCGCTTCGCGCCCCCAACCTCAGGGGCGCTTCGCACCCCCGAAACAGCGGCGCTTCGCGCCCCCAACCTCGGGGGCGCTTCGCGCCCCCTATTTCCCCCCTGGGAGAGACAAAATATCTTACCCTCCCCCCCCCTGGGAATTCTTCCCGGAAAAGGAAGCGAATTTCACCCCAAAACACGAATGGCACCTGCTCTTCATTGCTATCCGTCGAATCGCGCGATCGGAGTAATAATCGCTAGATCCCCGAGGCCTATACAATGGACATGGGACACCCGACCGGCGACCGGGTGGGATAAAAAGCTCAACTTTTATCCTGATGTTTCTATTGGTGGGATAGAAAGCTTTACTTTTACAATCGGTAACCATAGATATCAAGATTTCACCTGTCAGATTCACAACCAAAATACAGCGAAGCACACGCTCAGAGGCGCGTCTTTCAACAAAACAGCGATACTGAGATCCGCATTTAACCGCGCGGTCTTCTCGTCTCAATTTCAGTTGCTAAGTCACCAACATATTGTGCGCTTCTTGTGATAAGTAAAACGTGCCAAAGGCGAGTTCCAAACTGTGCCCGGACACAAGTTTGGGCGCAACGTTCAGAAGTAACGGGTACCTCAAGGTGCCTTTAATTTCGAAGATCGGTCTTTTGTGCCGTGGTTCCTTTTACCTGGACTAAGGCAAGTGATTTCGATGGCTACAAAATTGAAAGTATCGAGTCTTCGGCTTCCTGACAGAACGTTGTCAGGGGAGTTCCAGCGATGTGCTTGTCCCCCCCCTGGAACTAGAGCACGGGCGCGCCAAGCGCGATCTTGGAAAACCCCACCCCTTCAACTTCAAAGAAGTTTCTGTTCTCGAAATCTTACTGTCCTCAAACATAAGGCGATAAATCAAGGGAAGGTCGTGCACTTGCCAAGATCGTTGCCTACAGAATGCACGGCGGGGTGGGTCTTTGGAATCATCGTCGCCGTTGTTGGTACCGCCTTCGCCACCGTTCACTTCACCGTGCGCCTACTTCAACAGCGGTTTGACGGCGAGCTAATGAAGAAGCTGGCCAGCGAGAATGATCTGCTCAGAGCCAAGGTAACACGATTTCCACGTTCATACTCAAACGCACGTCCTTCCTCAGAATACAGCGCAATGCTATTCTGTAACATAATTTCCTTGGCCCATGTTAGCACATATTTGCGTTATGAACCGAGTTTTTATAACCTTTTTCACCACTGCTACTGTTGTGCTGGAACGCAACCAAGTGAAACTCCAACTTTTCTTTGACAGGTGGAGAAGCTACGATCGTTAACTGCTATATACAAGCCCGATGTAGCAGGTGCTTGTCGTATTCCCTTTCCCATAAAGATAAATTTATAGATGGGTATTTATAGCCAATACACTCCTTGTGAACCTGGCCAACAACTTCGGCCAACATTTGTTGAAGGAACGTTGCAGGCGCAGAGTTGCACTAAACAAGTTGCTTTTATGAGGCGCCCGAACATTCGCGTCGGTACTCAAATTCAGTTGCTCAGGTCAAAGTCAAATTGTTGTAGGCGAAACGATAGACACTGTGCGGTTCTTGCGTTTAGAACTGACTGACTAGCGCCTATGAATGTTCTTGGTTCGAATTATATCTGTCTGGTATCTATTATCGTCTGATGATCTCTTACGGTTTGACTGCAGACAATATCGAAGATGAATTTGTCCCCGGTGTGAACAAGGAGGTTGTCCTCGCGCGCGTCGAGAACATGCTTGCTGACGAGAAAGTCAATATTAAATGGCTCCCTGATGTTATTGAAAAGCAAATTTACTTGAACGTGCTGTCATTGATGCTCCAAGTTATGAACGACGTGCTTAAGGTGCGACATACGTTTGTTCGCCTGTTGGGCCCTAAGTGGGAAGTCTGATCCCTTTCCTGAAGCCTTCTGTTCGCACCGGATGTCGTTGCCTTTGCCGTGAACTTTGAAACGATGTCATTTAGGGGAACCGCAGTCGCGGGATAGGGATTGGTAACTGGTTGGGATGAGGGCGTACGCAGGGCATGTCCATGGAATTCGCCGGGCATAGAATCAAGTTTAACCTTACTTTCTTGGATGTTAAGATGCCCACGACGCCCGAGCCACCCACGCCCGAGCCACCTTCACAGGGAAAAACTCAGGCGAGCGAAAGCAGCTAAACATAGAGGGTCCTTTGCAAGTTTTGCATATTAACAACTTTATTGTTAGTGCCAGTTGCACTATTACTTGTTGAAAGCCAAAGGTCAGATATGGCCGTGGATGATCCAAAACATATATATCCAGAAAAAAACGAGTATTATAACCCTCTTTATTGCCCAATTGTTATGTGTGGAAAGGATAGATGGCGAAACTCGTCGGGGCAAAAAGTTCTTGCAGCCAAACAATTCTTACTATGCATACTTTGATCTTAAGTGCAGCTTAAGTTTGCTTGACGAGACCAACTCATACAATTAACGATTTGTGAGAATGTGAGGTGTAGCACCAATAGGATGACTTTCAACTTTAGTATTTGATTTGAACCAGAATGCGCCCTTATATTTGCTTCGTCATGTATGTTTGCAAGGTTGCTTGGAGGTTGACTACTTACGGTAGCATGTGTACTTCATTATCTATCCAGGAGGTCTAGAGCATTAGTTGCATTGCCAACAGAGTTCAGGGCTTCAAACGTCGCCTTCTCCTCCTCAATATCCTTTTCGACCGCACCGAGTTCCACCCCCGCAGGGCGGAATGAGGCCATCATATTGCCAATAGATGGCGTCTTCCGTTTGGCTGGCCGAGCAAGTGCCTCCTCCACAGTCGACACTCCCCCGCCACCAGTCCCAGCTCCACTGGCACCAGTCCCGGCTGCTGCAGCCCCAGCTCCTGCCCCAGCTCCTGCCGCAGTAGTATCTGCAGCCGCACGTGTGGCAGACCCTGCAGCACCTGCTGCCACTTGCTATCGAAACACACCACACGACCAACAATAAAAAAGGAATCCTTCCTGCAACTAAGGTTGTGTTCCTTGTGTACCAACGTTGATGGACTGTCGTGAAAAACACAAGTACATGCGTGCTACATAGACGCACCTCTTTCTTCTTAGCTTGGATATGTAGGAAGCGTTAGCGTAAGGCACGATGGTATTGGGTAGCATAATGATTGGGGAATAGATTGGTGCTAAATGGGGAATAGAAATTCTGTCCATTTCTGGGGAATATATTATATGTCACATGCCATCTATCGTTTGTACTATCAACTATGAACTATCACTACTACTATAGGTGTCCACCGCTCGCGTGTCCACCGCGGAGGTACAAGCGCAAGTAAGCGGTTCAGCGTGTGCAATATTTTGCGTCTGGCACACCCCCTTCTTCTAAACAATTTATTGCATGTGCTGGACTTCGGGTTTAGGCTTAGTTATTATGGGCTCTGACTAGCCCCTAGCCTGACCCTGCTTCCGTCTCGTGTCCGTGACATCCTAGCACTGTACTGTACAGTAGTACAGTACAGTAGTACAGTCATCGTTTCACTGTCTGGGTTTCCGAGAGCATAAAGCTTCGGCCAGACACAAGTTATATGATTATCAGTTTGTTTCCTAGCGAGCTTAGCCGGACAGCGTATCTGTCTTCCTCGCAGGTTATAGGCCGCACCGGCTTTCCGGTGATTCTGATGATGGCACAGCGCCTTGCTGTTGCCATGTTCGGCTAAGTAGGACGTAGGAGGGGTTGAGCGCCCACTTGGGCGGTGGTGTATTACTCTTACGGCATGGACTTTTAACTTGGCAGTGATGGCGGCACGCATTGTGCTCGCCTTCGCTGCGCAGGAGATCAGTTAGTGACGGATTATTTTTATTTCGCGGCAGCATCGTCGCAACGAGGGTTAATCTGTTTCGTGCGCCGCTGGCTCCGGCGAGGTCGTTCCACACGTGACTGATTTTGGCCGCTCTCATGGTTCCGCTCACGACCTGTGAATCTTGATCTATACGGCTGAGACTTCTACAAACTATCTGGCCGCTGTAAGCGTTCTTACACCATCTCCCTGTTTAGCTCAGCCTTCTCCCCTGTCTCTCCATCATGGTTACCACAGCAAATAGAGTGACGCGGTCTCGCGTCCGTAGATTAGAAACGATTTTTGATGACGTTGGTGCACAGCACGCTGCGACACCGCACACGCCGCTGGCAGCTGCCAGCTCCGACCACTGCAGCTGCGAAAGAGATTCTTGAAAAATGTCAGCGGCTTGCTCGGGAAAATTTCGACAGAAAGGTGGCCAAGACCGTTGCCACTAAGATTCTAGGCGACAAATCGGAGCGCTTTGCAGGGACAGAGGCAGACGCAGTGGACATTTTTTCACAATTGATGCATGAGCTCCGCACGCAGTTTGTGCTTCAGTCATCGGCGTTTGCTCCCCTGTTTGACTTGACTGACATGGCAGTTGAGGCTAGGCATGAGGCGAATGAATTGTTGCTCTCGGTACTGACATTTCTGGCTCGCCCTGGCTCGCCTGCTCGTGACTGGCTTGAGGCCTCTGGGTCCGACGTTCCTGGAGATGGCAAGCGCGCTGCCCTTGAGGTGGTGCGCATGCTCCAGGAACGCTCGGAACCCTTTGACTCTTTTGAGTTGCTGCTGGCGGTCCGCATCCCCAGCAGCAAAGATCCTGACCGTGGCATCCGCGAGTTCAATGGCCTGTTGAGGGACGTTCAACGTTCCCACAACTTGCCAGAGGACGCGGTGAAGCGGCAGTTTCTAAAGGCTCTCGGCGATTCGTGGCTATACCGTGATTTGGCTAACTCTCTGGCTCGGGCTGACCAGCGGCAGGGCGTGTCTCTCCTGACTATTCAGGCTCGTGTGCGGGAGCAGTTCCGCCACGGCCTGAAAGTCTCTGACGCCCCTGTCTCTGCCCTGTCATTTGGCGATGGCGCGTCTGACCTGGCTGCGGCGTTGTCCAGTCTGCAGAAGCAGCTGGAGCGCATGCAACAGGACATTCGTGACCTGAAGCGGCAGAAGCGGGAAGGGCCTCCGCCTGCGGGCAAGCACCTTACCCGCTCTGCTGCCAAGCTTCATCGTGCTGGTGTTCGGCCACTTGGCACCGCTCCTCCTGTCTCATTTGACAAGAAGAGTGGTGCCTTCGTGCCCCACTGCAAGAATGCGGTGTGTGCACAGAGTGGTTTAAAGCACTGGCATGCTGAATGCCCCAACGGCGGTCTTCACTCTGCCCACTATTGTAGTGCGGTTGAAGACTACGAGACTGACTGCTTGGCTGTTCGTTTCCAGCGGTTCTATGACGCTGGGGATGAACATGCCTTCGAGTCGCTCTGCACGATGGAAGGTCGCCCAGAGGTGTGCGAGCTGTCGGCACATTCTTTTGTGACGGCTGAGCCCACGTCTCTGCGGCACTTTCGGGATGCGGCGGCTTCCGCTCAGGATGCGGCGGCTGACGAGGGCTCGTTCCCGCTGGTCACGTTCCACTCGAGTGCACAGGACTCGATTCCGCCACCGCCTGCGGTTCGGGATCCCTCTGCACTCGTGGCTGGTGGTGTGCCTACAGCTCATGACCCACCAGTGGTTGTCCCTGGCTCTCTCGGCTTGCCTGACTCTATCCCATCGCTCCAGCTTGGCGACTCTGCACCGGCTCCGCTGTTTGCTGGCATGAGGATTGAGGCCTCTGACGTTGGCTTTGAGGTCTCTGACAACGACCAAGACTCTGACAATGACTCTGGCGGCGGGCAGCAAGTGGCTTTTGACTCCTTCGGCACTCTTGAGCATGACTCTGACAGGGGGGCATCGCCACCATCAGCTCCGATGTGCCGTCCACGGGCTCCGCCGAGTTTTCTCCGATGTGCGTTGATGTCCTCGATGCTCTGCTGTTCTCTGCTGGCCAGTGCTACGGCGTCTCTGGTTGCCGTGGGCGGTGGTGACAGGGGCCTGGTTGAGCCCGGAGTCACCGTCCATCGGTCTACTGGGGATCTCTTTGCTTCGGATCCGCCACTTGGCTCTCTGGACATCCGTGATTGGCCGCCGGACGATCGAGTTCTTTTATCTCTTTCTTCGATGTTCAAACCGCCATGGGAATCTGCTTGTCTGGGTTCTTCAGTTAATTTACTTTCTGCTGTGGAACCGCCTTGCCCACTTGGGCCTGGTGGTGCTCAATTTCGACAACACAGTCTGCAATTCACTTCGGGGTTACTCTGTATTTACATCCCAACCGCTGAACTCGGCTCTGCTGACCAGCTTCAAAGTGGCTGAGTTTCTAGTCAATCATCCTGGCAGCTTGATTAGCTTTAGCCCAGTAGTGGGATGACCGGGTCAAGACCCCGGCACCCAGCTAGAAGTGATCGGTTTCCACCGAGTTGCACGTAGGTGTTTGTTTATTATCACGTGGCTGTATACCCTGTACCTGCCTTGCTAGGTAGTCACACCCACGGGTGGTGTGCTGGACTTCGGGTTTAGGCTTAGTTATTATGGGCTCTGACTAGCCCCTAGCCTGACCCTGCTTCCGTCTCGTGTCCGTGACATCCTAGCACTGTACTGTACAGTAGTACAGTACAGTAGTACAGTCATCGTTTCACTGTCTGGGTTTCCGAGAGCATAAAGCTTCGGCCAGACACAAGTTATATGATTATCAGTTTGTTTCCTAGCGAGCTTAGCCGGACAGCGTATCTGTCTTCCTCGCAGCATGTAGCATGAAGCATAATTTTTTCCACCTTTCGATTCTAAAGCGTTTGTATTCATTAGGTGAATACCTTTCGTTTGAGCTATCGATTGGCCCCATCCGCAATCGCATCAGCTTAGCATTCAGTCGCGACTGCAAGCTAAGTTGGTGCGGTGTGAGATGGTTTCAACCACTTGCGGCTTTGCATAATAGGGGTTTTCGTGAGAATCTTCTCACGAAACTTGGCAGTGATATTGTTCATAGCAATATCAGTGCACCCTCAAGAGCATATGGCAAGCCGTTGAGTATATGAAAGATGGCCGCGTGCTGGCATGATGCCTTTTGGGTTTGAAACCCAAACCCAAACATGCCAAACAGTGAAGGGCTTCCCTTGAGTTCCAGCGCACGTAACTGTGCAAAATATATTGATAAGATGTATATATTTCACATTTCTGAAGTGCAAGGTTTGCGATAGCTTGTGCGCGAAGTTAACATATTATTTCTTTGACCCAGATTTATGAGTTTGAATATCACGCTAAAATCTGTGTCAAAGAAATAGTTATACCATTTTGCGCACAGACTTTCTTAGACCTTGTGCTTCGAATATATCAAAGATAAATATCTTGGCAATATTTCTACGCAGTTACGTGCGCTAGAACGCACGGGAAGCCGTTTGCTGTTTAGCATGTATTGGGTTTGGAAACATTCGAACCCAAGCCCAATAGATCTGCCAAAGAAATAAATTGATGGTTCTGCCAACAAGTTATCTCAGGCCTTGAGCTTCTGAGAACTGAAAGATATATGTCTTGTAAATATTTGTGCATAGTTTCGCGCGCGATAACGCACGGGAACTACTTTTCAGTTTGGCATGTATTGGGTTTGGGTAAACTCGAACACAAACCCAATAAATCTGCCAAAGAAATAAATTGATGGCTTCGTGCACAAGGCTTTTGAGGCCTTAGGCCTTTGGCAACTAAAATATATACATCTTAGTAATACTTTTGCAAAGCTACGTGCGCTGGAACTCACGGGAAGCCCTTTGTTGTTTGGCATGTTTGGGTTTGGGTTTGCGGTTTACCCAAACCCATGATGTGTAGCACGCGTTTTGCACATAGCTTACATCAGCGGTTGTGCGTTTGAGGGTGCACCAATATTGCTGTTAGCAATATTGGTGCCAAGTATCGTGCGATAGAACGCACGAGAACCCCTCCGCTGTTTGAGTTTTTATGCGATGTGCATGAAATAAAGTTATAAGGGCATATCAGCTTAGCTCGCAGTCGCGACTGCAAACTAAGCACTAATCTAATTTACTCGCAAACAGTGTGGGGTATACGTGCAGTGAAGCCTTAATTTAATATTCACGGCCGTGAATTTTATATGCACGGCCGTGAATTCAAGATTCGGGAGGGCGTAAACGGTACTGTACGTTTATGTCATGTGAGAACTGAAGTCGGCTTGGTTGCAAAGACCTGTCTGGTATTTTCTCTAAGTATTTTCAGACGTGTTCCCAAAGTGACAAAAAACCGAACGATCGGCGATCGAACGGTTTTTGGTCACTTTGGGAGTGAGATCGTGAGTTTAGGCTTGGTGACAACACGCGAGACAACACTAAGTATTTTTAGACGTGTTCCCAAAGTGACCAAAAACCGAACGATCGGCGATCGAACGGTTTTTGGTCACTTTGGGAGTGAGATCGTGAGTTTAGGCTTGGTGACAAGCTGACAACACGCAAGACAACACTAAGTTGTAAGTATTACAGTCTGAAAATACTTAGAGAACTAGAACACGTCTGAAAATACTTAGGGAAAATACTTACGGTCTGATTTGTTAAATATGCAATTTTAACTAAAGGCGGAAGGTTTTCTCTCCGGGAGTGTGCCCATGTCCAGCGAAATAAAGATCTCCCTAAGATCGTATACTAATCTGAGTAATCTTTTGCTTCAAAATATTATCACATATTCCTACTTAGTATATGTGTTACGGATCGAAAGATGACAGACGCCCGCAGTCGCGATGTTGGTACGTCGTCGTCGATGTCACACGCATGGTCGATCATCGATCTGTAACAGTCCGATCTGTACGAGTACCACTGAAATGCGCGAAAGGATCATCATCCTCTGCGTAGCTCAGTTGGTTAGAGCGTCGCACTAGAGAAGCGAACGTCACGGGTTAAAATCCCGTCGTGGAGCATTTTCGCCCCATGACGATATATGATTTGACCCGGCTCGTACAGTGAAAATCCCCGCACCGATTTCAACCCCTAACACACTGGCTGAGAAGGCCGACATGTGGGTAAAAGCCGGCCCCCCTCCATCCGTGAACCATGTCTCGCCCCCGTCCCTCCACACCCGCGACCCTGCCACCCCCACCGCACCCCGCCACCCCCACCCCACCCCTCCGACGCATCATCTAGCACGCATCCAGCCGGGCGGAGGTTGCACAGCTCAGAGCAGCCACCCCCTCCGCCCCCCACCGCTCTGAGCTGCACCATCCAGCTAAGGCAGTCAGCTTCCAGGCAGACCAGGAGGATGATGAGACTGAGTGGCCCGCCCTCACCAGTAAGCCCTGGATCCCTCAGTTCTCCGGCCCGTCACCTCACCCACCTCCCTCGGCTTCGGTCAACCACTTCTCCCCCAATCCCTTCAGCTCTCTCTCCCCCTCCGCCTCTCCACCCGACACCCAGTTCTCCTTCCCACAGCTGGAGCCCCCCGCCCTCTTTGCCTTCAGGTACTTTGACACCGTCACGGCTACTGACTTGAGGGAGGACCCGGACCACGAGGACCCGGCTTGGGAGAAGACGAAGCGGCAGAGGAAGCGGGACACGGAGAAGCAGAAGAAGGCCAGACAGCATCAGCAGAAGCTTGAAAATATTTTTGCGTACAGCGATAGTATCAAAACACTGATATACAGAATATTCTACCCTGTATGTGTTTCAAACTATCTATTAATCTGCCCGTTTTTTTTAATGAGCTCAGCAGCCTCAGGATTCTCAGAAGGCTGCGTCTTGCCTTTGGTCAATGGCTACTGCCCCGTGGTTCGGTACTATCACAAGTACCAAGCCTTATGCTTCATTATGGGCACTAGAGGGGGTGTATGTGTCCCACGAAGGTTTCGAAAAATCATTTAGAGGAGCAGAAGAAACTTGTCGCTTGTGGTGCTGATGGCGCGTCAAGAGGTCCCGAACGCCGTCGTGCCGCGCTGTCGCATCTCAAGGGCACTGCACCCTTGAGTATTGCGCTATTGCCCGTTGCCGATCCCGAAAGTATCCCGATTCCCGAATCGTCAATCTGGAAAATATCTGTATATCTGTTTCGGCCCTCACCTGGCATCGCGCTCAGCTGCCGATGCCGATGCCGTCGCAGTGTTAGCAATGTGCATCGCAGGGCTGGTGGCCACCCAAGCATGTCAGTGGCTCACTGCCCCGTGTATGGCAAGCATCTTGTATGGCAGGGAGATCGACGACTGGAAGTAGCTATGAATTGGCTGGTGGTCGCTGCCACTTACCAACCTTACACGTCGGATTCTGCGGGCACTGAATGCCGTGACGATATTGGACATTCACCTATATCACGTTTCGGTGTGCAAAAGTTTCGCGGACGCAGATATAGCAAACATTTCAGTGCGTCAACTCTTTGAATTCTCTCATACTCAGTTGAGGTCCTTTGGCATTGCACAATTCCGCATCTAAACATAAAAATGCAAGCTCCCTTGGAAATTTCTCGCCCTGCGATGCTGCGGAGGGGCAACTCGCGTGTACTACGCAATAACGGGTCTAACTACAAGGCCGTTCGCAAGTCCGCGAAGCAGATTTCTTGCGTCTCCTCTCCTGCAGCTCCTACCACTGACCGTCTGTTCAACTTTTCAGCCGGACCAGCATGCCTCCCTATCGATGTCCTTCAGGAAGCGCAGGAGGACTTGATCAATTGGAAGGGCTCTGGAATGAGCGTAATGGAGATGAGTCATCGTGGGAAGGATTTCATCTCGATAGCTGACAAGGCGGAAGCCGATCTCAGGGCGCTTATGGGGATCCCGGATAACTACAAGGTCTCCCGTTTACATCTGTCTTGTTGGACTTGCTTCTTTCTTTTGAGCAGCTTTCCGGCTGCCTCTTGAAATCACAGGGACACGTTTACTTGTGCAGTAACCGCTAATCTTATCTGACAGATCGAACGCAGTGCGAGTTCCAGCTGCTTGATATCCATGCCGGGTTAATTACTACTGCTTTGTAAATTATTTTGCAGGTTCTTTTTTTGCAAGGAGGCGCATCCACACAATTTGCTTCCATCCCCTTGAACTTTACCACCGCTGAGGACACTGTAGATTACATCCAAACTGGTTCCTGGGGCTCGAAGTAAGCAGCCGCTGCTCTTTTATCGTTTGCGTGAACTTTATTAGCAAAGAATATCTCTGCAGGAATTTGTTGTTAGCTTCTGGCTCCACCGACTAAGTGCCGCGGTTGCTGCAGGGCAATTAAAGAGGCTCAAAAGTATGTCAACGTCAACGTTGCTGCTACAGATAAGCCAAACAACTTCACCAATATCCCCGCTCAGAGTGAATGGGAGCTGAGTTCTGGCGCCAAATATCTTCACTTCTGCGCTAACGAAACCATCCAAGGAGTGGAGTTCAAGTATACGCCCGAAGTCGGGGTCCCCCTTATTGCCGATTTCTCCTCCAACTTTTTGTCAAAGCCTGTTGATGTTTCCAAATACGGGGTGCGTCCTCTCCCATCTACATTTACAGTTGAAGTCTGCAACTCTTCCGCAAAGTTTCGCAATAGTAACTGAAGGTTGCGCTCACACGACTGAGCAAACGACAGATGATCTACGCTGGCGTGCAAAAGAACCTTGGCCCTGCGGGTTGCACAGTGGTGATCGTTCGTGACGATCTGCTTGGTAACTCTAGGTGAGAACCCCTTCCGACGGACCAAACTCTTTTCCTAAAATGTTGCTGTCGAATCGACAGATATGAATCTTGGCCTACTTGTATCTTGCAGTTGTGCAAGCAAGAGGAAAGGTTACAGTTTCACTGCGTACTTTCGATTGCAGGCCTGAGTGTCCCGCAATGCTCGATTACGCAATCATGGCGGAGAACGACTCCATGTACAACACGCCCCCTTGCTTCTCAATATACATGGTGAGACTTAGATAGTGCGCTGTCGGGCTTTGATCCATGTTCGATATTTACTGAATTTTGCTTGTCAGTAAGGTCTATTGTGCGTCGTGCTCAACAGTGTGGACTGGTGCTCGACAAGCTTCTGAAGATGGGTGGCTTAAGCGAAGTTGAAAAGAACAACAAGGCGAAAGCTGCGGTGATCTATGATGCCATCAGTGGCAGCGACGGATACTATAACTGCCCGGTACTGTTTCTGTACCTTTTTTCCCTTTTGCCAAAGTCGTCGCCTCGATGTTGCAAGACCCCTTGCGAGAGGAATTTGCTATTGTGTACTATCATCAGAATCGTTTAACGAGCCTGCGCTTCCTCAGGTTAACGATGCCGTACGCTCGTGCATGAACATTCCCTTCACTATGGCTGATTCCGACCTCGAGAAAGAGTTTATCGCGACAGCAGCCGAAAATGGGCTGGTAACGCTCAATGTTCTGAAACTGGTCACTCCCGTTTTGAAAAAGTAGTGGGACAGCTGGAAGGATCGACTACCTTGCCCCGGCAACTTTGAGCAGCTAGTATTCTTGTCTTGACAGTAGAGGAGAGACCTTTGTGTGTGTCAACATCCTCACTCACTGAGTATATGGGTGTTTTGGACGTGCAGGTGCAGCTGAAGGGTCATCGTTCCGTGGGTGGTATGCGGGCGTCTGTTTACAATGCCATGCCAATGGAAGGTGCTGAAAAGTTGGCTAAATTCATGAAGGTGCCTTCCTGTCCAAGGTTGTTTTCAAAAGTTGATATTCTGCCTGTAGGTCTGGCAAATGACTTTTGTTTGTTGCGTTTCAGGAATTTCAATCGAACCACTCATAAACCGGTACATCCTACGAGCTGGTACAGGCCGAGTTTTTGGGTGTCTGGTCACAACTGCTGCAACCTTGCACGGATCAATGTAAAGACATATCTGTTACACAAGAAACAACTTGGTTGGAACCAATGGGTATGTGTTGGGGGTTTGGCCAGTAAGAAACTAAGGGGAAAACCTTGTAGTTGGGGCGAATGTCACAAAACTAATCATAGTTAAATAGGAATTTATTTCAATAGAAACACAGTATTACCAGTCGAAACAATAGTAGAAAAGTCAAGGCCTGTATCTTATGGTATATATTTGATTTATCCACGAGCTTTTCAGCCTCTGTATTCAACATGGTTGTATCGAGGGAGGGAAAGTATATGTGTAGAGTCACACTTGGACTTGGGTTTGTGCAAAGAGATGACATGCAAAAAAATGTGAATTTTTGGCTAGTTTACCGAAATTCAACTTTTGGAAGTGTTTTTTTGGTTGATTGGGAACCTGGTACCGGAACTTTGGAATGCTGATTTCCCCTCACAGAAATATCATTTGAATCTGAATAATCCCTCCCTGGTTTCAGGTTCAAAAGGGCGGCGGAATATACACTGTGGGTAATTTTGCCCCAGCTGCACATCTTTGGTAATAGACATGCACTTTCTGACCAGACGTACCCAAAAGAATCGGTGACTTGACCTTTCGTCGACGACCGACGAAATCAGCCCTCCCACATCGAGAATTACTATCTCTCGATGGCTTAAATGCACGAGTCTCAAGGTTGGGGAGTCTGAACTCGAACATTGTCAAAACAAAAAAGTTACGTGCTTAACGTCTAAAAAATCAAGTTTAAGTGTGTATATCTTCCTATATCCCGCCTCTACGGGTTAGCTATATGAACTAGACTAGACAATCTGGGAAATATACTTTCTTTTCTATATATCTCAGCTATATATCTAATATCAATATTACATTTATGCTGAGATAGAAGACCAAGTCATACATGCGCCGTAATCCTGCTAGGCAGGCAACTGTTCGGGTGCCAACCTACCTCTAAGGCAGGCAGAACTGTGCAGGCAATATACTTGCAGGAGTGTCCTGATAAACACTTGTTGGAACTACAAGGAATCCCAAGGTTAGATATCGGATTTTCTTAAAATGTACGTATCAATGTTACAAACAACCAGAGGTCGGTTATCGTTTGTAACTTATAATTCAAAACTGATGTGAGAGCTTGCTCAGCTCTTTTAGTAGTAACTCGTCGATTCGAACTCTCTCGGCTTCCCTCGGATTCGATCGACACATGCTGGTCACACGCTAGTCACTTCACATCTAATTCCTATATATGCGCAGTCATCGGACTGCAGCTGCCAATCCGTTAAGATCTGTCACCTGTCTCTCCTCTGAATGATCATAGATCTACTGATGTGGCAGAAACTGAGGCTCTCCTGGTTTCCCTCCAGTTATGTTCGACTGTTCGAGTTCTGGATGGGTTCCCGCCATTTCTCTAGAGCCTGATCTGCTGTAGGTGCAGACATTCCAATGTCACAATGAGGTTCTGAATTCTGTCAGTCACTCCTGTCATGGCTCTCGGGTGATAATAGTGACTGTCATAATTCCTGTCACTCGTCACTCTGTCACGTCTGTCACTCGTCTGAATCGCGTTCTACCCTAGTACAACTCTCCCCCCCTTTTAGGCGCGCCTACGTCCTCGCTAGCGCTGTGATCTTATGGCGTATTATCTTAAATCAATATTTCTTATAAGGTATTTCAAACCCGTCGCCGCCTCCCCTCTGCTTTTCGTGTCTTATTAGCACGATTGCTTGCATTATCCCGGTAGTTCTCTTAAAGGTTTTAATTTTTCCGGGAGCAAATTTTGATTGTTTCCGGAACAATTAACTTTTGATTTCCCCCGCAACGTATGGGGAAATCACGAAGATCGTCAAGCTTGACCTTCCCGGTCACGAGATCTTTCTGTTGAAGGCCCGTTGGTACCCAAAGGCGGCTGCGCTTGCGGACGACATCAGCAAGAACATTAACCTGCGCAAAGACATGCCATGGGACGTGTCTCAGCCATTCGTTCGCGCAAACAGCATTGAGAATCAAGTGGTAATTCAGGATGTTCCTTTCATGCCGGCTTGGCTTGCCCGGTACATAGGAAATGCTGTCCCTTTGGCCATTCGACGACGAACTGATTGCTTTGCAGGTTGTGTTGGATCGCGAAGGCGGATTTCTTCCGTGAACTCGATGGTAACCAGGGTAGATATCTTACGCGGAGGTGACTCGGCCCGCATCGGGAATCCACTTCGGCCACATTCCGGCCCTTCTCGGCCCGAACCCAAAATTGCCCGTCGCAGGCGCAAAATTTTAATTTTAAGTATGACAATTTGTCGAAAATCGATAAAATTTTGGAAATTTATCGATTTTCCCCTCAATGCGACTCGGCCCGTCCGCAACTTTTCCTTCGGCCCGCCTTCGGCCCGGGCCTCCGTGACACGGCCCCGGGCCGGCCAATCCCAGGAAGATATCTTCCCTGATGGTAACAGTAGTAGCGAGAGTGACCGTAGTAGTTCATCTGATTCAGATGATTGCGGATGATACACGATGTATTATATATGTAAATAAACCGTATGTACGCGGACGCCTGTATTCACACGCGCCTGATTCCGCTAATCCATGCGGGTAAACCCTCATCCACACGCGCGGATGTATGTGTCCACACGCGTGTTTCAACAAACTCCGATTTCGACGTCCACACGTATGGATTGGCGAATTCCGATCGTCCATACGTCTGTCCACACGTCGTCCGTACGCATGGGTTCGTTCGGTGACACGCCCCCATGGTGCCCATATATGGCTGATGCAGGGGCAAGCGACGCTCGGGCACATCCAGACCCGGGTGCAATGGCTGTCCACACGTGCGGACAAGCGCAAACGGGTGACACGGCACGGGCCTCACACTGTCCATACGCCCGTCCACACGTCGTCCGTACGCATCGGTACGTCCAGGGACACGACCCCATGGTGTCAATATGGCTGAGGAGGGGGCAGGAAATGCTCGGGTACATCCAGACCCGGGTGCAATGGTTGTCCACACGTGCGGACACGCGCAAACGAGTGGCGCAGCACGGGCCTCACACTGTCCATACGCCCGTCCACACGTCGTCCGTACGCGTCGGTACGGCCCAGGGACACGCCCCCATGGTGTCCATGTGGCTGATGAAGGGGCAGGAAATGCTCGGGTACACCCAGGCCCGGGTGCAATGGCTGTCCACACGTGCGGACAAGCGCAAAAGAGTGGCACGGCACGGGCCTCACAATGCCCATATGCCCGTCCACACGTCGTTCGTGCGCGTCGGTACGGTCCAGGGACACGTCCCCATGGTGTCCATATGGCTGAGGAGGGGTAGAAGCGGCATTTCTCGCTGTCCGCACGTGTGGACAACGATTACAAGTGGTTCATGCGTATGAACGGCACCTATCCATACGGTCGGGCAGTGTACGGAGCGTCCACACGCGTAATAAAATCGGGTAAACTAGCATACGTCGTCCACATGGGGGCGCGCGTATGGACGACGTGTGGATTTATAGTATGGACACCGTATGAACATCACTATTACAAATTAGACATTTTCACACGTGTGGATTCAGCAAAAAACGCGTCCATACGACGTCCGCACGCCATCCACACGTCGGACGGACGGTTTTTCACGCGTGCGGACAGGCCAATAATTTGTAGGGAACAATGAATTTTGGCTACGGACACGCATACTTAGGGTTTAGTGAGAGTTTATGGGGTTTATCCTGTCAGGGATATGACCGATGACATATGTGTCATACATGTCATACCTATCATACCTGACATGTCATGTCATGTCATGTGTCATAATGACATCCAGTCGTCAAGTATTGTCAGTACGGTCGACTATGACATGTACAGTCAGAATGTCTGTCATCCACCTAAGGTGAGTGACATCTGTCATCGAGAGGCCAAGCATATGGCATCGAGATGGCGAAGCAAGACAAGTCTTGAAGAACCGAAGTGTCCTGATAAGACGCGTCTTCGCTTCAAGCATGCACTGAACAGCATGCGAGCATCAATGGCTATATTCGTCTAGCCGATGCGGGAAGTTCACCTAGTGCTCTCAGGTTCACAACCCGATGGTGGTAACGCATGCGATGCGTGAGGGAAAAATGGTTATCGAGGAATAGATAAGTGCATAATGGGGAATAGAAATGATGTTCTGTTTTTGGGGAATAAATTTGTGACACAAGCACATGCGTGTAATATCACCGTTTGAATTATTCCCCCCACCCATCTGTTCACTTGGTTATTGCAAACATGAGGAAGCCTCCGAAAAAGTACACTTGGGTGTGCCTTTCTTGCGATAACGGTGGGCATCGTTGTACTGTTGAACACACTGATGGTATGCATTTTATTGTCCTCTATTCAAGAAAGAGGACAGGGTAAAAGATTCTCCATCAAAAATGAAAGGTGCGTTGCCCTTGCTTTCCACGGTTCCCTTGTACAGTTGACTACATATATAATAAGTGTTAGGAACAACTTTTTTTGCGCAAGCAAGATTACGGGGCTTTCATTGAACCAGATACGGGGCTTTCGTTGAACCAGATACGGGGCTTTCATTGAACTAGATACAGGGCTTTCGTTGAACCAGATACGGGGCTTTCAGTGAACCAGATACGTAATTCTACGCGAGTTTCTGACCACGATACCGAGTGTGCAGGCAATTCTGCTCAAATTAGAAAGGGTTGGAAGCAAGATCCGTTCGGAATCTAGGATGCTTGACGGTTCTTGTGAGGGGGGTAATGGGCGTGATTCGAGCCAGCCAACTCGACTCACGCCCAACAGGGACGCATCTTGCACAGCATGAACATATCACGCATATCATATAATAAGCATAATAAACACATACTGACCGTTTGGCAGTGCAATTTCACCTCTAGCGGAAACGTGGATGTCAACCGCGACCACGTTTCCGCTAGGCGTTTCTTCCCTCATTCGCGCGCTCGTTTGCAAGAGAGCCTGGGCAACGGATGAGGGAAGCGTTAGCAAAAATAGTATTTCGTATGCGTTGTTTTCCCTAAACCAATTGCACAAACTGAACGGTCAACCACACATCTCGTTGTGGGATGACGCGTTCATTTGGCGGAAGCGGGTGGAATTTAAGGAATTTGAAACCCGCAATAGTTGCGCTATGGGGTTTCATCTTCTTTGCGAAACGGGTACCCACATCATACTAAGTAGGAATATGTGATAATATTTTGAAGCAAAAGATTGCTCAGATTAGTATACAATCTTAGAGATCTTTATTTCGCTGGAAAGGGGCACACTCCCGGAGAGAAAGCCTTCCGCCTTTAGTTAAAATTGCATATTTAACAAATCAGACAGTGCGTATTTTCTCTAAGTATTTTCAGACGGTAATACTTAGTGTTGTCTCGCGTGTTGTCACCAAGCCTTAGAAACTCACGATCTCACTCCCAAAGTGACCAAAAACCGTTCGATCGCCGATCGTTCGGTTTTTGGTCACTTTGGGAACACGTCTGAAAATACTCAGTGTTGTTTCGCGTGTTGTCACCAAGCCTAAACTCACGATCTCACTCCCAAAGTGACCAAAAACCGTTCGATCGCCGATCGTTCGGTTTTTGGTCACTTTGGGAACACGTCTGAAAATACTTAGAGAAAATACCAGACAGGTCTTTGCAACCAAGCCGACTTCAGTTCTCACATAAACGTACGGTTTACGCCCTCCCGAATCTGGAATTCACGGCCGTGAATATTAAATTCACGGCCGTGAATATTTCACTGCACGTATGTATACCCCACACTGTTTGCGAGTAATTAGATTGGGAAAACATTTTCCAACGTTCGTAATGCACACAGATATATCATTTAGACTCTTAGGTAGGAGTTTTTTGAGCTCTTGACTGAGCCGTGGCCGCATCAGCTCAGTTTGTAGTCGCGACTGCGAGCTAAGCTGAGAGGCCCTTATAACTTTCATGCACATCGCATCAAAACTCAAACAGCGGAGGGGTTCTCGTGCGTTCTAGCGCGCGATACTTGGCACCAATATTGCTAACAGCAATATTGGTGCACCCTCAAACGCACAACCTCTGATGTAAGCTATGCGCAAAACGCGTGCTACACATCATGGGTTTGGGTACACGCAAACCCAAACCCAAACATGCCAAACAGCAAAGGGCTTCCCGTGAGTTCCAGCGCCCGTAACTTTGCAGAAGTATTACTAAGATATATATCTTTTAGTTGCCAAAGGCCCAAGGCCTCAAAAGCCGTGTGCACGAAGCCATCAATTTATTTCTTTGGAGATTTATTGGGTGTGTGTTCGAGTTTACCCAAACCCAATACATGCCAAACTGAAAAGCAATTCCCGTGCGTTATAGCGCGCGAAACTATGCACAAATATTTACAAGACACATATCTTTCAGTTCTCAGAAGCACAAGGTTTGAGATAACTTGTTGGCAAAACCATCAATTTATTTCTTTGGCAGATCTATTGGGCTTGGGTTCGAATGTTTCCAAACCCAATACATGCTAAACAGCGAAGGGCTTCCCGTGCGTTCTAGCGCACGTAACTGCGTAGAAATATTGCCAAGATATCTATCTTTGATATATTCGAAGCACAAGGTCTAAGAAAGCCTGTGCACAAAATGGTATTACTATTTCTTTGACACAGATTTTAGCGTGATATACAAACTCATAAATCTGGGTCAAAGAAATAATATGTTAACTTCGCGCACAAGCTATCGCAAACCTTGCCCTTCAGAAAAGTGAAATATATGCATCTTATTAATATATTTTGCAAGTTACGTGCGCTGGAACTCACGGGAAGCCCTTCGCTGTTTGGCATGTTTGGGTTTGGGTTTCAAACCCAAAAGGCATCATGCCAGCACGCGGCCGTCTTTAATATACTCAACGGCTTGCCATATGCTCTTGAGGGTGCACTGATATTGATATGAACAATATCACTGCCAAGTTTCGTGAGAAGATTCTCACAAAAACCCCTATTATGCAAAGCCGCAAGTGGTTGAAACCATCTCACACCGCACCAACTTAGCTTGAAGTCGCGACTGAATGCTAAGCTGATGCGGTTGCGGATGGGGCCAATCGACAGCTCAAACGAAAGGTATTCACCTAATGGATACAAACGCTTTAGAACCGAATGGTGGAAAAAATTATGCTTCATGCTACATGCAAAAAATTGTTTAGAAGAAGGGGGTGTGCCAGACGCAAAATATTGCACACGCTGAACCGCTTGCGATTGTACCTCCCGTCCGGGGTACCTAGTGACAGTTCATAGTACAAACGATAGATGGCATGGCTCGATGGCATGTGACATATAATCTATTCCCCAAAAACAGGACATAAATTATATTCCCCACTATGCACTTTTCTATTCCTGAATCATTATGCTACCATGCGTGAGAGCACTAGAGTATATGAGGAGCATTGGGCTCGAGCAAGCACTTCTGGTCTACAGACTGCTGCACTCATATCCCACCAAACTATTGCGTTTCACTGTTACCGTTCAATAACAGCAGCGTCACATATATTGTTCGTATAGAAACGTGACAGTGGTACTCTCCGCTCAGGCGTAGAACGAGAACAAGTGTGCAGCAGACTAGTCACACACACACACACACACATATATATATATATATATATATTGTATTGTATGCAGCGCGACTGAGTTCGCATATATTGACGAATATCAGCACATCTGCATATACGCGACAACTTTTGCACCAACACGTCGCCAGCGACATACATCGTCAGCGACCAGCAAAGTTGCACATAATATCATCGGCGCGACCATAATTGCATTCAGCAGCATTCAAGCAGAGAATATACTGCGACGAGGTGTGCGCACAATGTACGATTCGTACATCAATATCGTACATGTATACTGTCAATACTCGCAGGTCATGTTACGATATGCGGGAATCAAGCGCGTACATGAAAAATGAGCATCAGTGTACATGATCGCATCAACTGCGTCAGAGATGTACATGATCGCATCAACTGCGTCAGCGATGATCATGATTCACATCAACTGCGTTAGCGATCTTCGCAATTCATATTGCGCGACGCATGCAGTATGCAGAATGACGTGCGATGTTCGCAATTCGTACCACGCGACACATACAGTGTGCAAAATGACTCGCGATGTTCGTAAATCGCACCAAATGGGCGCATGCAGTGTACAAATTGACGCATGCAAAAATAAGGCTCATCCATGTAGTGCAGTGCAGAGATCGTGTGCGCGACCATCAGCATCATTATATAACAACATGCAGAGATCGTGTGTGCGACCATCATCATCGTTATATACATACATGCTGTGATAGTGTGCAAGTGACAACATGTTATAAAACAACATGCTGTGATTGTGAGTGAGTGGCAAAATCACATATCACATACTGGAATATCCCGGTTCACGGATATCAGACAATCCTGGAACCAATATAGATAAACTCCTATAAGAAATAAACCCTAAGCTAGATATACCCGGAACGGTCACGGAGTCGGAACGGTCTCGAGACTAGCTACCTGTGACACTCGGTGTGTCACGGCACAGGCTTACGGATCAGTCACGGTCCAGTGTTGGCTACCTAGGAATCTGTCATAGGGGCCTGCACCGGGACTCCCGGTCAGGGCTGCCTATACAGATTTCAGCACACCGCCCCAGCACTGTGGGACGGTGGTGACTGACAGGTAAGCCAGAGAAGTTAGGGTAAGTTATATGGCAGAAGCTAGGGTGACAAGTCCTAACTGCTAATCCAACTGTGCTATCCTGATACACAATCTGGAACCCTCTAGCCGGCACAAGAGCAGAAACATACAGGCACTCAGGTCCTGCTAAACTACTGAAAGGCACTGTGTCAGCAAGTCAGTTTGAAGAATTTAAAGGTGTCAAAGCAGAAACATAAACCAAATTGAAGACCATGTTGAGGTCAAAGTACATCTCAGCACACCACCAGAGTGGTGTACTACCACCAGAGTGCTGTACTGCCAGAGCCAGAAGGAAAGCTACTCGGGGTCAAAGCACAGAGGGGCACCGTCACCACAATGTCCACGGTAGTAGCTTGCAGCACTGCTCTCCAGTGGGTCAGGTGGCCGGTGAACCACCGTCGCAGCACCCAGGGAGTGCAGTACTGTACTGCATCCAGAGTGACGGGGTCCAGCTCGGACATACCAGGGTAGATGTATACATCCCCCCTGCACAGCACAGGCTGCGGTGCAGCCCGACCCGATACCTGCACAGAGTCGATGTCATTGACCGCCGTGTAGGCGGCAGCCCCCACTCCCATGATCGAGATCAAAAGAAAGAGAGAGACGAAGTAATGAAACCCCCACGGGCCCGCATGTGCGGGGAAACCCCATGGCGGCTTGCCACACCCATAGGTGCGGGAAGCACCACCAGACTCAGGCACGTGGGCTGCGGGCTCTGACGCATGATTGGCCGAGACGGCCGGAGCCCGCGGCTTGACGGCGAAGCTGTCGTCTGCAAAATCCTCGTAGTCGTCAGTGTCGTAGCCGGTCAAGTCAACCGGCGCAACCGCGGCGTGGTTGACAGTTTCCACAACCCCCGCGAATTCACCGCCTGACTTCTCCGTGGCGGTCACCCGCGTCGATTGAAGGGACACGGGCGGGCCGTAGCCGTAGAGCTCCAGGAGCTCTTTCTCATTCTCCAAGACAGGCATAACAGGGGCCGGCACGGCGGATGCCGATGCCGCCGCACCACCTGCCGGAACCTGCTCCTCCGGTGTGATACCTGCGCCTGCAGTGTCACACACCAGAGCCGAAGCCTGCGTCGCAATACCTCCAGGCGGCGGGAAAGAGGCGTGAGTGTAATGCACCTTAGGCTCTACCGCCGCGTTGACCTCGGCCGCGAGGTCGTCCAGCCGCCGCAGGATGTCGTCACCGGACGTCCCCGCCACCGGCGTCACCGCGTCAACGGAGAAGCCGTAGGCCGACACGATGATGCCTCCCACAACACCCCCGCACAGCACCGCTGGCGGACCGTACGCCGTCGCCGCGCGGGCAAAAGCCTCAGCCCCATCATCTGCCGCCTCCTGGAAGAGAGCACACATGGCTAGCGCATGGACTCCCTCCGCATCCTCTTCGTCGATGGGTACGCAGAAACTGCTGGATGTGACACCCCGTATGTGTCACAGTCCTCTGTCTGTACTAGTACTCCGTACAGTACGGCTGTCACAGGTTCAGGGTTTCGGGCTTAAGCCGAGCGACACTCAATCTAACTTCTCTTCTTATGTTATCTTAAGTGTAAGCATTCTGTGTTTCAGCACCTCAATATATAGTCGGTACTATATATCTCGCAGGTTATGGTGCGCCAGGCACCTTCCACTACTTTTGATTGCATGAGTGGCTAAGCCACTCCGCTTGGTGGGGCGTCGGGGGCCCAATTTGATGTCGTGATTTTCGCAGTTGCGGTCGAGAGCTAGTTTACGGGCGGATTAAATTTGGTATCGCTGCAGCGTTCGCCTATCTGGGATTAATTTGTATTGTCCGCGTTGGATTTTACTCGACTGAAACTTGATCAATTTTTGTCGTGGGATTCCTTGGCCGCCGCGTTCCGATCTTGCAATTTCACAGTTACGGCTTCCTTAGTTATCCGTTCCGACACTGCATCGTACGGCTCTCGAGCATCGCTTTTCTGTGTTCTTCGACATCGGCCCTCTACCCCAACGCTCCCGCCTACTGGATCTTCATCATGAGCGTAAATTCTCACGTCACGCCTCCCTTGGGGGCCAACAATCGCATTAGGCTAGACACGATTTTTTCACGCGACGTCGGGTCTCGCTATAGACCGACGCCAAATTCTCCGGCTGTCAATCTCACGGCTCCGGACCGGACACGAGCTGCAGCTGTCCAGAATTCCACTTGGGACGTCGACATCATCAAGAGAATTTCTCGCCACGCCTTGGGCTCCAAGGAGGACACCTTTCATGGAGATGAAGTACGCCGTAACACGCTCTGGACGTCTATTGTGAAGTCCTTGCAGCGCGCGTTCGAGCAGAAGGACCCCAACAACGCCACTCTTTTTGATTTGGCGGACACGCAAATAGAGGTCAACGCCATCTTCAATGCCATCCTCTTCTCGACTTTGACATCGTTGACTTCTCCAAATTCACCCGCGCGGCGTTGGGTTGAGGCCTCGGGACGGGCTTCGCCTCAGGATGGCAAGCGTGCCCTTCTGGAGGTGACTAAGAGGTTGATCCCTCGCGTGGTTCGACCTCTTGGACATTACGAGGAGCTTTGCTCCATTTATTTCGACGACAAGAAGGACCCCGACCCTCTTATTCAAGATTTCGACGCGTGCCTGACTGCTATTGGCAACGGCGCCTCTGGGCCTCTCGACGACATGATGGCCAAGAAGCAGCTTCTGGCTTCTCTCGACCCCGAGTTCTACGACAAGGTGATTACCCCCCTTCGTCTCGACGTTGAGTTGGCCAAGGTCGAGCTTGAGGACATCTACGCCCACGTCCTCGAGATTTGGGACGCCAGCGCCGGCAAGCGGAAGCACGTGCCCCTCACGGACAAGAACATCCTGTATTCTGGCCAACCGTCCGACGTTGACGTGAAGGCCCTGATTCGAGACTTCCAGTTTCACATCGACGCCGCCAACAAAGTGCTTGCGACGCTCTCCGACGAGGATGCACGCGACGAGCCGACGACGAGATGGCCGGCTCCGGCTACGGGCAAGCCTACGGGCAAGCCAGGTGTGCACTTTCCGCCCTCCTCCTGGCGTGACCGCCAGAACCGTCGGGTGGATGGGAAGTTTCACGGCCGAAGGCGTGATTTAAAGCACCGCTTCGCCGCTTCACCCCTTCCCAAGGACGGGGATTGGCCGCAAGGCGTCCGACGCCACAACAACGACAAGAAGAATTACGGCATGCACTCCGTCTCCTTCCACGTCCTCTCCAAAGCATTTGTACCGGAGTGTGTGCGTTGCCCTCCGGGGTTTTGGCATGACTCCGCGAATTGCCCCACCGCCGACATCAAGTGCGACGAGTGCGTGATTGAGCAAGCCGACGACGCCGACGGCCTCGTGTCCGCCTTCCAGACCGCGTTCGACACTGAGGACGATACCGCCTTTGCTCGACTCTGTGCACAACATGATCATCCCTTGGTTCGGCAGGACGAGGAGCCCTTCACATTCTCCGAGGACTTTGACGTGGGACTCCGGGCACAGTACGCGGGATTGACGCCCGCCCAACCCTCACTCCTTGCTACCCGCGTGCACGAAGCACGCACCGCTCTCCGCGAGCTCAAGCAGGTGGCTGGTGGTGCTGAGTCCGAAACTCAGCACTTTCCGATGGTACACTTCGGTTCGGCCACGCCCTCCGTGATCGACGATGCCGTCGTGGAGCATGAGCCGAAAGTGACGATCGAGACCGAAGAGGACGCGGTGATTTACCCAAAGCAGTTCGTTGACGGTGAGCCGCCCTTCGAACAATCCTTTATGGACAACATGTCTGTTAAATTGGGCTTCTTCGAGCCTGAGCCGCAGGTCTCACTTAAATCCTTCAACCCCCTGCCTCCGTACATTTCTTCCACGCATGATTCGGCCAGCGTGACTGACACGGAGTCCGACGACGGGGACTTGCATGATGCCGTCCCACCACCCGCTCCACGGGTTGGTGGTGTACGGGCACCTTCAATCGGCACATTCCTCACGGCAGCAGCTATCCCTGCTTTGTTTCTGTGTGTGAGCATCGCCATGATCGACACCGTCACCGCCACTGCACTTTGTGATGTGGAGATTGCTCCACCGTCGGTGGTGTACGGTGACTACTCTGGTTATCAGAATGGCACAGTGGGCTACTTCACTGACCCCGACCTTCTGGACACTGGACCGGCTGACTTCTACAACATCTTCAATCTGGACTCTGACGGCTTCGGCATCTACAGTCTGAACTTTCAATTTGAGTACTACAACAACTTCAATCTCTGTGAACTCTACTCTGTGGACCACTTTCAAGGTGGCTAGAGTTACTGTCAGAAGCCTAGTAGCACAACTAGATCTGTATCACGGGCACAGCAGCCTTCAGTGTGTAGTGCTAGCTAGAGATTTGGGACCGCCCTGGCCAAGAGCACAGGCCCCCACTAGCAATCTGTTTCCACCGCTTGAGATGGTGTGTTTTGTTTCACCTAACACTGCCTGTTCCACCCTAACTCTTCCTCCGTAATAGTACAGGGTGGTGTGCTGGATATGACACCCCGTGTGTGTCACAGTCCTCTGTCTGTACTAGTACTCCGTACAGTACGGCTGTCACAGGTTCAGGGTTTCGGGCTTAAGCCGAGCGACACTCAATCTAACTTCTCTTCTTATGTTATCTTAAGTGTAAGCATTCTGTGTTTCAGCACCTCAATATATAGTCGGTACTATATATCTCGCAGAAACTAAGCCGCGGCGGAAGTGGGGGAATGTTGGCGACCACCAAGAGGGCAGTCGCGGTAGAAGTGGAAAAGATCCTTACCAGTCTTCTTGCAGCGGGTACACAGCGGCTTCGCCCGCTGCTCGTCACGATCGTAGCCCACTGCCGGTGGGGATTGGACCCCCATGCGGAAGGCCCTCTGCGACTGCCCGCGCTGCTGCTGCTGCCGGCGCTGGCCGTGCTGCCGCTGCGGCGGGTCCTGCTGCCGCTGCACCACCGGCGGAGCCGCCGCGTACCTTTGCTGAACCAGCGCGGTCAGCTCCTTAATTTTATCCTTAATTTTGTCCAGCAGCGCCTGGTGCTCGCTGCTGGTGAGCATGGCCGACGTGCCACCACCTGCGGGCTTAGCCAGCAAGGCCTTCCCGACGTCCGTCTGCGGCCATGCCTGGTAAATCTCCATAACCAGAGAGCGCAGAGCACCGAGGGAAACCGCCGCGAGATCGGCTACCATGGGGTACCGCACCTTGACCGCGGCGTAGAACACCGGGTCAAGCCGGCTGTACAGGCTGAGCTTCCTGGTGGCCTCGGTGGGTGCCCAGTCGGCTGCCTTGTTATCCCGCACCAAACGTTGTTCCCGAGCCAAGATCGGCTGCGGGTCAACGTTTGCGGGATAACTCAGCGCGGCGTGCTCCTGCTGGAAGGACTCCCTCAGCGCTACAGGTACGCTGCGCTTGACGATGTCCACCAGCGCTCGCCGTCCATCTCGGTCGGCAGACGCGTCGGTACCCGTAAGCCAGACGTGGGCGTTGATGTGCTTCTCGATGATAAGCGCAAGTACGTCGTAGAGCAGGGCGTTCACCTTGCCCACCACCAGAGCCTGGGGGTCGTCAAGGTCGAACGAGGCCAGCTCCAACCCGGCAGACTCGAACTCCGTACGCAGCTGAACCACCACATCGGAGAGGAGGTTCGCGTCGGCCGTACCGCTGAAGTAGTGCTTCTTGTCGCCAAGGATATCCTCGCGGATACCCTTGGCCCATGTCCGATGGAGCCGTCCCTTGTAGACCTCGTCCACAAGCTTGGACTGCTCCTGCAGGTACTTCCTCGTCGCAACGTCGGCGTCGGTGTTGGAAGTAGGGTCGGGGTTCGTAACAGCCGGTGATCTAGCCGTCGGTGTGTTGCGAACCGCGTCAGTTAGCCTCAACGAGGCGTCGATGTCGGAGTCCCTCGTGAGGGACCTCTTCGCACGTGTGTGAACAACCATAATCCTGAAAGCCTGATGGGAGGTGGTACGCTGGGGCGCGTAAGGGTAATGGCGTGGGGAAAATGCGACGTCACAGTCACGTAAGGAGCGGGAAAGCCATGCGAGCGAGGGGCACTGGAAGACGTCGTCGAGGTCGAAGGTGCTGCAGACAGCCAGACACCAGCCCAAGAAGCGGTAGCATGCTGGACCAAGGCAAGAACTATACCGTAAAAGGACATTGCGCCAAACGAAGCCCGGCCCAGGTCGAATCCCCATAGCGGCGGCTCAAAGACGCACTCACAAACTGCTCATCTCAAATTTCCCACTCGTACCCAAACGCGCTGTTGCGCACCACCTCTCAAAGCGGCTGTTTTAGCCAACCATGGCCAAATTAGCTGTGGAATATAGCGTGGAATGGGTCCACGACCTACTGGAATATCCCGGTTCATGGATATCAGACAATCCTGGAATCAATATAGATAAACTCCTATAAGAAATAAACCCTAAGCTAGATATACCCGGAGTCGGAACGGTCTCGAGACTAGCTACCTGTGACACTCGGTGTGTCACGGCACAGGCTTACGGATCAGTCACGGTCCAAACACGCTATTCGATGAAAACGACATTATGGAATGTCATTTTTCAATTTAATTGTAGATAGCTAAATAATTCCAAGGCGTACGAAAATAACGTATTTTCCGACGAGACGCGAGACGCACGTATAAACGCGGGTGCCGGTGAGGCTAATAGATACGTACGTATGAGTGCTTATAATAAATTCACAAGCACATGCAAGCATTCAATGTGGTAAACACGATACAAAATATGATGCGGTGACTAATTTCATTTTGTACATGTGTTTTATTAATGTTCGGGACTAGCTGTTAGCACTGCGACCACAGTCTACGCGGTATCTGCTCGGATACGTACGTATGAGTGCTTATAATACATTCACAAGCACATGCAAGCATTCAATGTGGTAAACACGATACAAAATATGATGCGGTGACTAATTTCATTTTGTACATGTGTTTTATTAATGTTCAGGGCTAGCTGTTAGCACTGCGACCACAATCTACGCGGTATCTGCGTTCATTCCAGGTTCAAGACAGGCATTTGGCACGGCGTGCACTATTTACTCGGCTGGTGCGTCGTCGGTAGGTGCGGGGGGATCGCTGTCTCCTGGTGCGCCTTCTCCTGCCTCTTCTTCTTCCTCTTCATCTCCATCTTCTCCTTCCTCTCCTTCTCCTGCCTCGGGTTGCCCAGAAGCCGTGCCGGTTTCAGCGGGTGGATCTTCAGCGGGTTCTTCACCGTCCTCATCAGCCGACTCGTTCATGTCCTTAGCGCAGTCGGCGATTTCTTTCGCCCTTTTGAGGTTTTCCTCCTCTATGCGTGCTTCCTCTTTGAGCTTCGCCGTTTCCTCGAGTGACATGCATTCCGTATCGCCGTTAGGCTCGTCGTTAATGTTCCCAATCCGCTGACTGGCTGCATTCACCATGTCTTGGTCGGAGTCGAACGCGACAGCGTTCAAGCCGCACCGGAGAGCTGCCATTGTGGCCGTCGCGACCCCACACCCCGCATCCAAGATCCAGTTGGGTGACGAATCGTTGTTTAACTGGGCGAAAGGTGCGGGTCCCATCATGTGGCAGTTGATGAGCTCGATTAGCAGGTGCTGGGGCTTCTGGTGAGCGCATACCACTTTCCCCTCGTCTCGGAAGGGTTGCTTGACGACAGAATACCCCTCCAACACATTCGCCCTCGAGCCCGCCTCCGCATCCTTCGTCGAGAAGTCGAAGTCGCACATCCATGCTTTGCGAGTGGATTTTTCCCCGGACTCCTGGTCCGCCATTTGGAACCCGATGACAGCCGCTTCGAGGACATTGTACCGGATGGCTTTGTTGGCACCTACATCCTGGTTCTCCTTGCGCCACCATATGCGCTGGGCCCCACCGTTGCATTTGCTCTCCAGGATCTTCAGGAACCCAGTCTGCTGAGCAAACCCACAAAATATCAATATTGTCCAGTCCGGCGAGGTGGTGAGCGCCGCAAAGGCATCTATGAACTTGATCAGGTCGGGCTCGGATAACGCGTGCTCTGACAGCTCCGTATCGAAGTCGTAAATAACGTCCAGTATTGTCCCCACGTAATTCATCTTCGGGACATTCTCGAGTTTCGTCAACTCGTCTTTGTAGATCATGTAGCCGGTTTGAACCGTCTTCCACTCGAACTCTTTCTCAAACTCTGCCTCCTTACCATCCTCCACAAGGGGGGAGGGAAGTGCCACCTATTATTATACCACAAACCGCTTGTTAATATTTGAATGACCCAAAATTGCTAGCGCAATAAAACATGCAACTACATGAGGAGCACGACTATTACAACAAAGAATGTTGAAAGAACGCACACCTTAACTGTATTGGGGACGTAGTTGACGGGCAGCCGCCCGAGGTCTCCCTCTCCGGCCTGACACCGGGAAAGCCACGTGTTGCAGTCTGCGACGAATTGGACGATGGCCTTGGGAACCGTGAGCTGACTCCCCCCTCGCCCACTTTTACCTTGTTTCACCGCCTTGATGCATCGCTCGATGGACTCCTGGCAAGCCCAAATCTCACCGTATTTCCTCTCAAAAGCAGTCCAATTCTCCACCCCAGATTGCGACACGATCCAGGCCTGAACGTTGCGTTGGGCCTTGAACCTCTTCAGGGTGTCAATCGCCTCTGCGATGGTGATCTCAGTGGTCAGGATTTTCTTCAGAACGCCGTTCAAGTAATCAACCTCCACGTCCGAGTGAAACCCGAGCATCGTCTGGAAAAAGGACATGTTCAACTCCTTCTTCTCGCTCTCCTTCACGATCGCCTGCTGCAAAGGCTGTGCCGGCTGACCGACACTCAACGTGTTACCGGCGCTTCGAGGAACACGCCTAGACCTGGCCTTGCCACCCGACTTCTTCTTCTTGAGGTCGGCACCTACATCCTTCAACGCCTCCTCCGCCCCAGACGTCTCGGTAGTCATGTCAACGATCTCACTCTCCGGAGTCCAGGTCTTGCGTTTCTTACCCGACCCCTTGGTGGGGGTCTTAGTCTGCCCCTTCAGAATACGCAATTCGTACGCATGCATGATTCTAACAATCTGGTCCCAAGTCTCCTGACGCACTGTAGCCATCGACCAATTCGTTGCGTATTCGTTGGCGTAGGAGATGTGATTCATTTGCAACACCTCCGCCTTAATCTGCAACTGCTGAGCCGATGTCAAAAAGTACCAGACCGGGAACCATTTGCCATTGTCAACGCCTCCCCCGAAAAGCTCCCAATCGTTCACATTGGCCCAGTCCCCCTTCGACAGCTTCTCGTAGACATGCTTCCTATTCTTCTTTGCAGGAAGCTTGAAAGTCTTGGGATCGTGCTTTTCCAACTGCTTCACCAGGCCGTCCTCCGTCCAGTCTTGGGCCTGAACGTCCCATTCCGTGATGCCACAATGCCAATAGAGTTTGTGGAGAGGGCCCTTCGATGCCTGCATGGTTTGCCGAGAAATTACGGTTAGTAACATTCTTTTACTTTAAGTAAGTAAGAGCTTTAAGTGACAAAGATGGATAAGTTACATTGTTTTCTCAGAAATCACCTGCATGCCCGTTCGCATGGATTTTATGATTTGCTGGTGCGACTTGCCCTTCACGTTCTGGTCGACGGTGTTCTGCTCGTCAGCCAAAAATCGGACCATGTCAGACTGTAGATTAAAATACAATTTGCACTCGATCTGCTGAAAAGCTTCGTTATCTGGTTGTTCTTGGTGAAGCTCCCGCCGAGCGGTGAGGCTATGTTGGTGCCCGAAGCACACGAAACGATATACGCCTTCCCACACCTTACTGGGGTCAAAGTCCTCCGCGGTTGTGAGGTGCTCCCCAGACTCCGCCCATATAACGTACACTAGGGACGTGTTCTGAAAACCGTGTGGGTTCCAAGCCATGCTCTCTTTCAAGTTCATGACTTGCGCACGGTCCTCATCCCTGATGCGCTCGTAGTCCTCAGCCTGTATAATGTACTGGATAGGTATGTTGAAGGTACACCCCTTGACGTCTTTGGCGTCAACGACTCTGGGGTACCGGTGGTTATACTCAATCTGATACCGAATCGTATTAGAATGAGCTACTGAACGCCGCTGTTTCGGCAAAGAGAGCAAGGACTGCCAGTTCTGCGCTGCTTGCTCGGCATTCTGTTCTTTGGCCGCCTTCGCTGTCTCTCCAGGCCCGTAAGCTAACAATGAGCCGCCCGGACCACGACTAGCAGCCAGATCGCTTTCTGCTGCAGGTGTCAACGGTACCTATATTGTAATATAAAAGTACAAAGTTAGTCACTAACAGATAACACCTCATTAGGTTAATGAGCAATTCGAAACAACACTCATATTCATTATAAAACTGTTAAGGGGAAATCACAAAGGTTAGAAACTTTGCACAACTGCTCATTAAGCTAATGAGACATATTTTACATTACAAGCTAATGGTACATATTTTATTTAACATCGGTCTTGATCAATTACGGTTGTCAATGTAATTGTATGCCTACTTCTTTAGTTTTGATTTACTACATTCCTGTCGATGGCTCGACTTCCAGTGCTGCTTCGCACAATCATGGGAACAGTATACTGCTTGGTGACAGCCGCCACACCGCTTTTCTCCTTGTTTACCACAATTTATACAGAGACACTGGTGTGCTGACACCGAGGACTTCCCGAAACGATCTTTGTTTGCCTTCCGAACAGCAGATTGTGTGAAGCATGCGGTCCAGCCATTGGGAAGCTTTACTGGTGAATTAAAGTCGGTTGTGCCAGAATCCTGCAGTAAAGGGAAAAAAAGAAAAACTGCTCATTAAGCTAATGAGACCTTTTGGTCAGTCATCGAATTTCTCGGGTAAAACAGTCACACATGTCATATGATGACAGTAGGTATCATACTAACTGTAAAAAAAATCGTAAAGGCCAGAAAGGTTGCAAAACTGCTCATTAGGCTAATGAGGCTTTTTGTTCAAGTTTGGGTCAGTCATCGAATTTCTCGGGTAAAACAGTCACACATGTCATATGATGACAGTAGGTATCATACTAACTGTAAAAAAAATCGTAAAGGCCAGAAAGGTTGCAAAACTGCTCATTAGGCTAATGAGGCTTTTTGTTCAAGTTTGGGTCAGTCATCGAATTTCTCGGGTAAAACAGTCACACATGTCATATGATGACAGTAGGTATCATACTAACTGTAAAAAAAATCGTAAAGGCCAGAAAGGTTGCAAAACTGCTCATTAGGCTAATGAGGCTTTTTGTTCAAGTTTGGGTCAGTCATCGAATTTCTCGGGTAAAACAGTCACACATGTCATATGATGACAGTAGGTATCATACTAACTGTAAAAAAAATCGTAAAGGCCAGAAAGTTTGCAAAACTGCTCATTAGGCTAATGAGGCTTTTTGTTCAAGTTTTGGTAAGTCATCGAATTTCTCGGGTAAAACAGTCACACATGTCATATAATGACAGTAGTTATCATACAAACTGTAAAAAAACCTAAAGACCAGAAAGTTTGCAAAACTGCTCATTAGGCTAATGAGGCTTTTTGTTTGTAACAAACGCCGGCTTCTCGTGGTATCGAGCCGGGTTTGTCCAGCTGGTGACACGCGTGACAGGAGTGACAGTATGACAGGCTTCGCCAAGATGACCTCGTGAGAGAGAGACAGACCTGCTAGGGAAGATATTCGCAGTATCAGGTCACCAAGAAATGATACGGTGACGACGGCGATGACTCCTTTGCCATTGACGTGTCAGTCAGAATAAGTTAAGCGACAACAGTGTTAAAGCTGGCATGGAATAATGACTTTCCATTGGCCAGATGAAGATTTGAGGGCTAGGACCCGTTACAGTTTTGGGAAATGTGACAGAGCATAGAGAAATAAATAACATCTGATCGAAGGTCAGATCAGTGGACTCATTATTGTTTTGCCTTCGCAAGTGCTAGGTGGCTGTTCGCGTGCCGGTGCTAGATTGCTAAGACAGTTCTGCTCACAGCTTTTGGAGACAATAATTCGTGTTTTATGGTTATTGTACGACTTTGATGAATATATTTTACTGCTGTTTTCATACTTTTTTCAAAACAATAATGTCCTGCGCGGAGCGGCTTTTTATTTCAGTGCTAATCCAGAAGTAGAAGCCCTTTGGCGAGAAGTCAACAGCAGTTTACAAGAGCGGATTCGGAAGTCAGGCGACTCCAGGGGCACCCACGGTGCACTGGCGGACCCTTCTTCTTCCCTGAACTTGGTGGTATTTTCACTGAAAGAGCTACCAGCGACGGCGACAACGGATCAACCTTTTATTCACTAGTCATGTGCAGCCTTCCTCCACTCAGTGATATGCTCAGCACCTTGTCCTTCAGTGAATCCAGGGGCACCCATGGTGCACTGGCCTAACTGCTGGCAGGTGTTCTTTATTTCTGGGCTAATCAGCACGGCAAGAGCTTGGGCGGCGGCGACAACACAGTCAATCAGCAGCAAATGCAGACCTTGATGAGCACTTCTCAGTGGTTCCTTCAGTTGTCCACCTTGTTTGAAGTGAATCCAGGGGCACCCCGGTGCACTGGCTTAACTGAAAAATAAGTGTGTGTCACCTGGGAGCTAATCAGCGGCGGCATCTACCTGGGCTTACCAACGGGAAGTGGATCAGCAGTTAATTTGCACCTTGATGAGTTATCCTTCAGTGAGCCCTCTACTGGCCACTTTGTCTGAAGTGAATCCAGGGACACCCCCGGTGTACTGGCCTAACTGAAAGGCAGGTGTGCTTGACCTGGGAGCTAATTGGCAGCGGCATCTGCTTGAACTTGCCAGCAAAGAAGTGAGTCTCTGCTCTATGTCTGGAACTGCAACTTACGGTTTCTTGGGCAGCTCCACCCTGTCTGACGGTTAATCCAGGGACACCCTTGGTGTACTGGCCTAAGCCTGAAGTGGGAAAGAGCTTGCACAACCCTGAAGGCAACATCAACCCTGAAGACAACAGCAAGTGCTCTTTTTAAGCCATATTCACTGGTGTGATACGGTTACCTGGTGGATTCAGAGTTAATTACCTGGCCAGCTTGGAGTGCTGCTTACCACTGGAGTGACTTCCTAGTATTTTATCATAATGTGTGGGAGAATTCTGCTGTCTTTTCTACGTTACTGGTTGGCTGGTGAGACCCTTATGTCACCGGTCACCTTCTGAATCAGCAGTAGTGTTGCGAATCCAGGGGTGCTCGGCACACTGGCTTAGCTTCCAACTCTGCACAGCGACCTAGCTCTTGCTCATTAGACTGGGGCTGAACTTCCATCCCACCTACGGCGTCCTTAGTTAACAGTGGTGTCACGAATCCAGGGGTGCTCAGCACACTGGCCTAGCTTACACCCCTGTGTATCAGTGCTATTCTTGGTGTTGTGGAGTTGCCCTCGTGTTCACTTTGCTCCTGATGGACTCTGGCCCAGCTTATCCAGAAGTGCTCAGCACTCTGGCCCAGCTTTGAGTCCTCCTTGCGCGGACACTCTGCATCTGCCGCACATTCAGAGCGCTGAAGCACAGTGTTGGACCTCTAGGCGTTCGCTGGCCACACGCGTTTTGTTCTTCCGTTTGTTCAGCGAGGTGAATCCAGGGGCACTCAGTGCACTGGCCTAAGCTCGTTTGAGTCAAACTTCCAGTCTGCTGGTGGACGAGCTTTGCGCTGGGAGCAAGGACTCTTCTTTGAGCCCATTAGCTGAGCATTAACGCAGTACGTTACCACGGAGGGCGAGACAGAGCCAAGCGCTGCCTCTGTCCGGGCCAGAGAACGTGAGGCACGGCTACTGGCACGACAGCGAGTCAGTCAGGACCTTGATACGGGGTATATGAGCGCAGAGGGGTCGGGTCCAGAATCCACTCCTTCCGCGCCAGCATCACCAGCAGCAACAGCGTTCGCAGCTTCAGCACTTGCAGCAGCAGTAGCAGCCTCAGCGCCCACAAATCAGTTTCTCTTTGCGTTAGACGACGTAGACGAGATGGACTATTATGACAGAGACAGTCATGCGCTTGACAAGGAAGAGGTCAAACTTCAGTACACCGGTGGCAAGAATGAGGACAGAGCGCTCTTCATCAGGCGCTTTGTTGACATGGTGGCGAAAGTACAGCGCGCTTTCGAGGCTAAGAAGCGTAGGCACATGAAGTCAGCATCTTTCTGGGCGCTCAGTCAGCAGCAGAAGAAGGCTTTCGCTGACTCCAGGCCAGATTTCAGATCGCTGTGGGACAGCCTGCCCTCGTTTCTAGCAGGAGACGATCATTCGACCTCAGTCGCATATGACTGGTGGTGTGCTGCGTACCTGAAGAATGGCGTCATGGCCTCACACGCTTGCCATGTCCTGAAGGATCTCACCTTGAGAGACGCATATGAAGGATCAGTGCGTTGCGCGCAGCCTCCTTTCCATGAGTTGGCGCCAGGGTCAACCTGGGCAGTTTGCAAGGTGTTTGAGGAAGGTGATGTGGATGGAGAAGATTCTGACGAGTGGGCAGGCGATGGAACCTCTACTAAGGGTCTCACGGGGCCAGATGGCACGGAAGATTCTCACTACTTTTGGGCATTGAGGGCTTTCGTTGCAGAGCTCGAAGCCAAGTTCCTCATGAAGGGCACCAAGGAGAAGGAGGATCTATTGGTGGCCAAGCCGCAGACCACCGAGCAGGACGGTCTCGCCTACGTGAAGAGCTGGCGTCGCAGGGAGGCGGCGCTCAACACCGGCAAGAAGGTGGAGGACCCCATTGTCAGGCAGGACATCGAGGAGTGCGTCAAGGGCTTGCGCATCAGAGAATACCGGGATCGCGTATCCGAACAGCTGCGGGTCAGCCATCCCGCCCCCAACAAGGTCACGTGGGAGGACTTGGAGATCATCGTTGAGGTGCAGGACAAGCTGAAAAACGATGCGGAGGCTTGGGCCCTCACACTGCAGCAAGAGCTGACTCGCAGGCTCAATTGCGTATACTCCTGTTATGAGGCCAGACAGCTGGGGCTTGATCTGGCCGCACTGGTCTCAAGCATGAGGCGCTCGAGTTTTGCCGCCAAGACTGGGGACAGGCGCAGAGACCCCAAGAAACGAGAGCTAGCGCAGCATGCTGGCAGCGACTCCAAGAAGCCTTCGAGGGAGGTGAACAACGCCGAGCGTCAGAAGTCCACCTACAGCAGGGTGCCACCACCTGATGCTGCGAAGAAGTTCCAGTGCGAGTATTGCTTCACAAAGCTGCCCCACTCTCCAGAGCGCTGCTACACGGGGTGTCGCGAGGCCCGAGTGCCGCCGAACTTTTTCAAGGACAGGCAGAACTCCAAGTGGCCGGATGAGGTCAAGAACGCACAGATGCGCGCCTACAACATCGCGCACCGCTTCAACGACCACAAGATGGGGATCACCACGAAAGAGTGGCTCAAGCTGCCGGAGGCCAAGCAGAAGCCGCAGCAGCCGCAGCAGGTGGCAGCCAGCGCTGAGATGAAGGAGAAGCTCGCCGCGGAATTGGCAGGTCTACAGCCAGGAGCGCCGGCCAATGGTGGCAAGGGCGTTGAGGCACAGGCCCAGTCTGAAGACAGCGATGCCGAGTCTGAGTACAACTCCAACTTCAACCAGCAGGCCGAGCACGAGGAGAGTGAGGAGGACCGCCTTACTGGTGATAGGCTTGGGGGTAGCCATGATGCAGGCATCATTCCCGTACCAGATCTCCAGGCCAGGGCAGCAGTCGCCCTGGGCAGCACTCAGAGGATGCAGAGCTTCCAGGCCAAGACGCCGGAAGAGTTTGACAAGGCTGCTCAGATACCCAGGGCCGTTCCTCCCAACGTCCTCAGCAGAAAAGTCCATCTGCTGGCGTCCAACTTGCGTAGTGCCGTGCGCTCTTGCTCACAAATCGCGATAAAGCCTATCCAACACCAGGTGGGAAGGAAGTCATAGCCCGATCGCGTCATGGTGACCTGAAATCGCGACCTGACCTCATCAAGGCGTGACACAAGCGTTGCCACGCTCGTGTCGCCGGCGATTCCTGGCGAAATCCAAACGACCGCTCCCTAGATTCGATGATGCCTCGACTTTTGTTGTTAAATCCCTGAAACTCGACTCTCTGCGCTACAGTTCGTACGATTGGGGCATGCCCGCCGCTGCGGCGGGCATGCCCCATGGTATCCCCCACTGCAAGCTTTAACAAAATTTAACCTTCGCAGCGCCCGCCCTTTACCTTTACCTTTACCTCTTACTTCCTTCTTTCTCGCAAAAATGCCAGGCGCGTGCGTTGACCCAGATGCTGCTGAGGGAAAATATATTCAGAAAGTCTTACACCGCACGCGAAGAGATGAACAAGATGCTGACGGCTGCTGGTTGGTCGACCTCTGCGTCGATTGCAAGTTCGACTTCTTGAAGAGTCGAAAAGAAATCGAACGCTGTCGCAGGCAACATGAGGGACCGAACTGGTACACCGTCGTGTTCCCAGCATGCGGCGACTGCATGGTGGAGTACACCACCGTCGCCAAACGTGGTGATCAAACCACGAAGCATGTTGTATGGTACGCATGCTAACCTGCCTGCCCTACTTTTCGTCAGCTTCTTGCTTCAACCTCATCGTACGTTTCTTTTCTTCCAGGATCAAGTCGCGGCACCCGGATACGGGGCTGTACACCGTTCAAGACGCCGACCCCCCCCACGCGATCCATGAGCGCGTGCCCTTGGAGTATCATTTCGCCAGGAGTGACTTCAAGGTCCACCGCGGCAGCAGATTGGACCAGGAGGGGTTTAGCCGCGTCGAGCGGATGACTGGGCACTCCCTGTTTCCCACGCAGGTTCACCCAGCCGCAGGTAAGAATATTGCTTCTACTTGCCTTTCCCTCATCGTCTTCTTTTTTTCTTTTATTCTTTTAAAGAACGCATCTTTCCTTCCACAGATGCTGGTCCGCCTCAACAGCCTGGCGCGGCTGCGGTCCCAAAAAAAAGGAAACGCGATGACAGAAACGGTATTTCCTTTCCCACAGTCACCGTATGCATCTTTGTTTTTCTGCGCTGTCTTCTTTTAAGTCAATCTGTCTACAAGGGGTTTTCTTCTGATACTAAGAAGTTCTTCAACTAAGGGGTTTTCGCCTGATACCTACTGTGTGTGCCCCTTCAGCACAAGTGAAGCGGCAGGGTGGGGCAGCTCATGTACCAGCTTCTGCTGCTCATGCTCCTGCAGGTGCGTGCCCGCCTACCCCTAGCATGCCCCATGGCCCAAGGTTGCCCTGTATGCCCCAAGCCCCAGGGGATGCATGCCCCAAGGATTCCCTGTATGCCCCATGCCCCAGTGATGCATGCCCCAAGGAAGCCACTGTATGCCCCATCCCCCACACATGCATGCCCCAAGGTTGCAATGTATGCCCCAAGCCCCAGGGGATGCATGCCCCAAGGTTGCCCTGAATGCCCCATGCCCCGGGGTATGCATGCCCCAAGGATGCAATGTATGCCCCATGCCCCAACAGATGCATGCCCTGTGCTGACATGGATGCATGCCCCAAGAATGCCTGTATGCCCCATGCCCAAGCAGATGCATGCCCCAGCTAACCTCAGATGCCCATGCCCCGGCGGATGCATGCCCCAAGGTTGCCCTGTATGCCCCATGCCCCAGCAGATGCATGCCCCAAGAATGCCCTGTATGCCCCATGCCCCAGCAGATGCATGCCACAAGGTTGCAATGTATGCCCCATGCCCCAACAGATGCATGCCCCATGGTTGCCATGTATGCCCCATCCCCATGCCCCAGGGGATGCATGCCCCAAGGATTCCCTGAATGCCCCATGCCCCAGCAGATGCATGCCCCAAGGATGCCCTGTACAGTATGCCCCAAGCCCCAGGGGATGCATGCCCCAAGGTTGCCATGTATGCCCCAGGCCTCAGGGGAGATGCGTGCCTCATGTTTGTCTTCTATGCCCCCCCAGGCCCCAGCAGATGTATGCCCCGAGGATGCCCTGTATGCATCTGGGGCATCTGGGGGGGGCACAATGGACACAGACTCATCTGGGGGGGATACTGTGTAGACACCTGCATCTGGGGGGGCATGGTGGACACACACGCATCTGGTGGGCACTTTTGACAGACACGCATCTGGGGGGGGCACAGTGGACACGCACGCATTTTGCGCAGAAGCCTGCCCCAAGCATTCTGGGGGGGGCACTGTGTAGACACCTGGGATGGGGGATGGTGTAGCAGTCGAGAGGGGACAGCAGGCACGGGCTGCTGGCAGCCGGGAGCAGCAGGCACATCAGCAGCCTCGGAAGCCGGCTCCACGTTGTCCACCTGCAGATGCCCGCCCAGCTGCTGCACAGGGTGGCGGCTCCTTGCCCGAGGCACAGCGCCAGCAGCAGGACCAGCAGGCACAGCAGGCAGCAGCAGGACCAGCAGGCACAGCAGACCAGCAGGCACAGCGAACACAGGATGCCGCCACTCAGACAGAGGAGGACCCATGTATCCATCAAGTCGGTGGAAACGTGGATGAGGCCATAGGACATGCCCTGAGTGGGGCAAATCAGGTCCACCAGAGTCCAGAAGAGGCCCTCCATCCAGTTGTCCGACTCTTCGCCCCTGGCGACATTCGGGACAGCTGGATGGCTCTTCATGTTGATGACCTCACCACGAGGTTGCTCAACTTCACCCGGGTGCTGCATCCTAAGAGGGTGTCACCTAAATGGTCTTGGCTGCAACTATGCATGGCATACTCGCATGTCTGCACCGTGCTGTCTGCCCATCTGCAGCGTCAGCACCAGCACCAGCAGCAGCGGCAGGACCAGCATCAGCAGCAGCAGCAGCAGCAGCAGCAGCAGCAGCAGCAGAAGCGTGTGCCAGTGCAGCAGCAGCAGCAGCAGCAGCAGCAAGACCAGCAGCAGGACCAGCAGGCACCGGCAGTAAGACCACCAGCAGCAGCAGCAGCAAGACCAGCAGCACCAGCAGCCAGACCAGCACCAACAGCAGCAGCAGCACCAGCAGCAGCACCCGCAGTTGGTCAGCAGCAACAGCAGCAGCAACAGCAGCAGCAGCAGCAGCAGCAGCAGCAGCAGCAGCAGCAGCAGAAGCGTGTGCCAGAGCGGCAGCAGCAGCAGCAGCAGCAGCAAAACCAGCAACAGGACCAGCAGGCACCAGCAGCACCCGCAGATGCCCATCCCGCTCCTGGTCCTGCACCGGATGCACAACCACAGCAGTCGCAGCAATATCAGCGTGTGCGTGCCTCTATTGACAGGAGAATGGCCGCATCCAACACCAAGGCCAAGGAGCAGCAGGCCCAGCAGCAGCAGCAGCAGCAGCAGCGAGAGCGGCAGCAGCAAGACCAGCAGCAATACCACCAACAGAACCAGCAGGCGCCAGCTGCGAGACCACCACCAGCCGCAGCAGCAGCAGCAGCACCAGCACCCGCAGTTGCCCACCCAGCTCCTGGTCCTGCACGGGTGGCACAAGCACAGCCGCCACATCAGCAGCCTCGGAAGCCGGCTCCACGTTGCCCACCTGCAGATGCCCGCCCAGCTGCTGCACAGGGTGGCGACTCCTTGCTGGGCGGCTTGATGGCTAGGGCGGCTGCGCCGAACAAGCAACCAGAATGGCCGGATAACCATGAGATTCTCCGGGTATGCCCCAAGGATGCCCTGTATGCCCCATGCCCCGGGAGATGCATGCCCCATGTTTGCACTGTATGCCCCATGCCCCGGGGGATCCATGCCCCATGTTTGCACTGTATGCCCCATGCCCCGGGGCATGCATGCCCCAAGGATGCCCTGTATGCCCCATGCCCCGGGGGATGCATGCCCCAAGGATGCCCTGTATGCCCCATGCCCCGGGGGATGCATGCCCCAAGGATGTCCTGTATGCCCCATGCCCCAGGGGAAGTATGCCCCAAGGATGCCCTGTATGCCCCATGCCCCAGGGGATGCATGCCCCAAGGATGCCCTCTAATGTGGTTTCTTTCGTCGTTTGTGCTGCATATCCTATGCTGATAAGTTTGTATCTTATTGTAAACATCAGGGTCTCATCGCTGGAGCCAAACAGCCCTCGTGTGTGCTAAGGCTCCCCACTGACGAGCTCTTTGCCACCGAGGAGCTGCGCTCACATTACCGCCACAAGGAAACCCTCCCCTGGAAAAGGTGAGCTCGCTGTACTCACTGTACTCACTCGTTGTACTCACTGTATCGTGGTGATGATCACTGTATTCCCTTATGTGCTGACTGAACATTTGCAGGTTCATAATGTTATGTCATCCCGACCAGCTGAAGAAGCAGGGCTACAGAGGCGTATACAGCGAAGTAGACCTTGCTCTCGCGCACGCCATGGTCACCCGGGTACAAAACACGGTGGCAAGGCTGTCTGAGACGCCCGAACAGGCGCGTCTGAACAAGCAGGTATTTATCTCCTACTAGCCTCTCGTCATGTCCACAAACACTGACACTAACTCATCATATGCGTGCCCACACAGCAAAAGGTGTTGGAGCAGCTGTGCGACGACTACGATGCTATTGTCGAACGAGCGGCTGAATTTGAAGCCCAGCCAACTCCACCGTATGCGGGTATGCCCCAATGCCCCATGTTCCCATGCCCCGTGCACTGCATGCCCCAAGGATGCCTGCCCCAAGGATGCCCTGTATGCCCCATGCCCCGGGGGATGCATGCCCCAAGGATGCCCTGTATACCCCATTCAGCCTATATATCACCTGCAATTCAGCCTATATATGAGGCTATATATAAGCTGAAATGCAGCCTATATATCACCTGAAATTCAGCCTATATATGAGCTGAAATTCAGCCTATATATGCGCTGAAATTCAGCCTGGGGGATGCATGCCCAATGTTTGCACTGTATGCCCCATGCCCCGGGGGATGCATGCCCCAAGGATGCCCTGTATGCCCCATGCCCCAGGGGATGCACGCCACAAGGATGTCCTGCATCCCAAATGCCCCGGGGGATGCATGCCCCAATGTTTGCACTGTATGCCCCATGCCCCAGGGGATGCATGCCCCCTAGGTTGCCCTGTATGCCCCATGCCCCGGGGGATGCATGCCCCAATGTTTGCACTGTATGCCCCATGCCCCAGGGGATGCATGCCCCCTAGGTTGCCCTGTATGCCCCATGCCCCGGGGGATGCATGCCCCAATGTTTGCACTGTATGCCCCATGCCCCAGGGGATGCATGCCCCCTAGGTTGCCCTGTATGCCCCATGCCCCGGGGGATGCATGCCCCAAGGATGCACTGTATGCCCCATGCCCCGGAATATGCATGCCTAAAGGATGTCCTGTATCTCCAATGCCCCGGGGGATGCATGCCCCAAGGTTGCCCTGTATGCCCCATGCACCGGGGGATGCATGTCCCATGTTTGTCCTGTATGCCCCATGCCCCGGGGGATGCATGCCCCAAGGTATCCGTGAATACTGCGTATTTCCATAAACACTTTTACAGGAGCCTGAGGAAAGCTGCGAGATTTATCGGACTCCCGGATGTTGCCAGTCCAGTCCCTGACGCCCTTGACATGCACCTCAAGGAGTTGATCAACCAGCGGGTGAGGGGACTGCCGCTCACCGGCTGGTGCATTAAAGCTAATCATGTCCTCGTGGAGCTGGAGCAGTTTGTGGGGGCCGCGATGCACGAAGACCTGAAGCAGTCTAGAAACACCGACTCCCCCGAGCATCACCGGTTGGTTCGGGTTATCAGTGTAGCTTTACATAGACTCGGACTAGCCGAAGTGTACAGTCCATCCACGGGGGTAGGGGACGCAGCTAACCCTGTGGTATTGTAGGTGTACATTGACATATTTGGTATGTATATATTTGTTTTATAACTTGTACATTATTTGTATTTTTGGTGTACTTACAGGGTTCTCCAAGTGGTATCCTTTACCTTGTGGGCGACATAAGTTTCCCGTACCCGGCTACCCTGCCATTCGATGCAGAGTTCAAAGATTTCCTGGAATCTGGTCGGACGGCGGACGAGGTGAAGCTTGCGCCTCATGTGGTGAACGAGGTAGATCCGTACGTGTACATCCTCTGGCTCCTTGGCAAGATGCGCAACGAGCGGCTTCACGTGGTCGACTTTCGTCATTTGTTTACGCTGGGTCGCGCCAAGATGTTACGACTAGCTCCCCTCCTTGGACTTCAGTACTCTATGGTGGTCGTTGGTGACATCACCAGTATGGCTCTCGATGAGAAGGATGTCGCCGACCTGGACGGCTTCTTGCTAGCAGTCGATTCTCGACTACGTGCATCCAGGGAGTTCGAGCTGTACGTGAGGGACAAGAGCCAGTGCTTGCCTACTGAATTCTTTGGAGAGCAACTGCCACGTGCTCTGGTAGAGTATCGTCGAGTCCCTGGGTTTGGCGATTCTCTTTTGATGGAGCTGGGTGGCGATGCTTCGGGTACCATTATTTTCAAGCCGCAGTGCGGCTCTTGCGGTAATGGGATCTGTCGCTGGCACCAAGGCGGTTGGGTAGATGGTGTCCAGCCGAAGGAAGGTGGAAGTTACGTCGTGCAGCTCAGTAACGACGACATTGCCAAAGGTTACCCTTAGAAACCCTTTATGCCCCAAACCTTGCATGCCCCAAAGCTCTGTATGTATGCCCCAAACCTATATGCCCCATACCAATATGCCCCAATGCTCTACCTGTATGCCTCACATGGTTGCCTCCTAACAATTTCGTTCCTGGCAGGGGAACACCGTATATGGATCCAGCCGACAGCCGATGGCATCGAAGTAGTCTTGCATGCGAAGACCTACTTCGAAGAGACGGGCGTGATCTCCATCGTGAACGAGCTGTCTGAAGATCCCCTGGATGATGATGCCAAGAACCCATGGGAAAAGTTCCCCGCTTTACATGAGCTGTTACAGCGGGTTTCTGTTTACATATCCGGGAAATTTGACTTGCACGGGGCCCCATTCCGTGTAGATGTGTTCCGATCCGCAGAGCGATGGTATGTGAACGAGCTAGAAGTGTTTGGGGTAGGCGAACTGCTGTCGGGGAAGGAATGGTCGGAGTCGATTGAATTCTGCAGGGGCGTTGCCGCATCGATCGAGAGAAAGTGTAGTAAGTGTGGATGTAATTAGATGTAGTGCAATGGATAATTGAGTGTAAATATTAGTTAGTGTAGATGCAATTAGCTGTAGTGCCCCGTATGTAATTAAGATCCATGGTACAATTAAGAATATGATATGGGGCATACATGACCTATGGCGAACCAGTTGGAATAATAATACGGTTCCACGGGGCATACATGAATATGTTAATAGAGCACTAAAAATCCTATTTCTTCTTCGACACTGGCGGTAATGGCATCAGACTCTTTTGGATATCTTCCTTTGAGTAACTTTGCAACATGCCGTCTTGAAAAAACACGACGTAGGGGCAGTCATCCCGGGATGTGCGTAATGCGACTGTCCCATAACACGTCGCCCAGTCCGGAAATTCGACACCAACTTGCCTGTACATCAGATCTTCCCTCTGACCTTTATTCCAGGCGCATCCGCCTTCCATATGCTTTGCAAGCTTCTGCTGGTATTTCTTGTACGCTGCTTGGGTCTCCTGCATGTCGATTTCCTTGATGCGAGCTTTCAGAGACCTGAGTCATCCGCAAACCGAGTGGTTAGATGGTCATACGGTCAAGCAAAGAATGGGGCAGACACTTATCGGGCATGGGGGGCATACAAAGGCAACCTTTGGGGCATACGGTCACCGTGGAGCATGGGGTATACGGTCACCGTGGGGCATGGGGCATACGGTCACCGGGGGCATGGGGCATACAGTGAGCAAACCTTGGGGCATGCGGTCACTGTGGGCATGGGGCATACGGTCACCGGGGGGCATGGGGCATGCTGTGGCAACCTTGGGGCATGCGGTCACTGTAAGTATGGGGCATACGGTCACCGGGGCATGGGGCACAGGCACACGTGGAAGGGGCCGGGGTGCGGGCAAGCACTGGCTCTGAAGCATGCCGTGGCTGCCCTGCATGCCCACCCTGGGGCATACCCCACTCGTACTGCAATGCCCCGTATAGAAGGCACATGGGGCATGGGCATACGGGGTATGTGGGGTATGCTGCAGCACGTGACGCAGCTAGCCCCCTGCACGCGACGAGCATGCAAATCGTTAACCCAATCTACTCCCGGCTTTCCTATGCCACCAGATCCTTCCACCACCACCTTCCCTTTGACCCCCTCAGACCCTAAACCGACCGCTTCCACCGCGCCTGGACCTTCGGGCCCTTCCACCACCACCTTCCCTTTGACCCCCTCAGACCCCTCTCCACCGACCGCTTCCATCGCAGGGGTCGGTACTGGGCAGGTTGTAGACGCACTGTAGACGCACACCAACCTGCCCCGGACGTGCCCTTCAGCATGCACTTCGGCGTACAACCCAGCATGCAACACAGCATGCAACTCAGCTCAGTGGGGCATACAGTGGGGTATGCCCCGGGGCATGCGGGGCATGCGGGGCAGCCCAGCATGCTTCAGATCCAGTCCTTGCACGCCCCTTCCCCAACCCTTCCCTTTGTGTTGCCCTGTATGCCCCATGCCCCCAGTGACCGTATGCCCCATGCCCAAGCGAGCGGGGGATGAAAGCGGGGGATGGGGCATACAACCCTATCGAGGAACGAGGAAGAAAGTGGACGCACGTATTGTATGCCAGCAGCTCATCGGTGGTCGCCCATTCACAGACGCCAGTCTGATATTGCGTGTAGTAGGACGCAACCACCCCACCTGTTTTGGTGTTCTTCACCTGCCGCTCCCCCCTGAGTTGATTGACGACATGAACATTGTCTTCCACGTGCGACTCTTCCGGTTTCTGGCTCGAGGCCGCCTCGGCCAGTTCTTGGTCTTTCAGTTCCGCGACGGTGTTATATCTTCCAGTTGTCTTCAGTGTCTTGCGCTTTCTGGTATTCTTCTGAAGTTTAGCGGAGTCCACCTTGTCCATTTTCCTTTTATTTGCGGTCTTGCCTCTACCTCCATCACCCTTACTCACCAAGGCCGTTCCATCAGCAGCAGCAGCACCACCACCTCCGAAGTTGATACGCTTAAGGACATCGACATGGTGCAAGGCTTGGTTGGCGGCCATGCTAACACGATGTTCGAAAAACGTAGTGAAGTTGCCTTGGACGATGGGCTGTAGTCTGCAATGGCTGCATGAAACCGAGCAACTGCATCTGAGGCTGGCACCACACCCGACAACTTCTCCGCAGTGACCTCAGGGGGTTGCTCCGCTTGCCGAGATGGGGAAACGGCAGCCTCACCCGGCACACCCAACGCTGCATCAGGGGTTTCCACCGCCAGGCCTTGAGGGTAGACGGATGCCTCCTCGTCAACCTCAGGGTCATCCGAAGCCTCGCCAACTTCCACCAGTGGGTCGTCGGCGTCACCAGGCGCCCCCGCCAGTGCCACCGGGTCACCGGATGCCTCCTCTCCCACATCGGGGGCATTCGAAGCCCCACCGCCTTCCACCAGTGGCTCGATAGCCTCGCCGGGCGCCTCCTCCAATGATGCATGCTCACCGGGTGCCTCCTCTGCCACCTCCGGGGAGTCCACTGGAGCGCTTTGAAGTGTCGTCAAGGTCGCGAGTAAGAGATCTTGACGCTTACGATCTGCCGCACCCAGGGGTTGGAGCAAGGCCACTCGCTCAAGGCTTTCGAGCTCCAGGTGTAGAGACCGTAGCAACCCAATGGGCATAGTGGGTTCTGATTGGGTTGGTGAGGAGCCGGCCGTTGCCGCTGGAGGCGGCGGGGGAAAAATAGGGCTGGTGCCCTTCATACTAAACAGTTTTTTTGTCAATAGCCACCTTGAAAATATGCTTACACATCCGACCTTGCCTGGCAATGTAGCAAAGTAGCATGTTCCCAAACCCATGTGCAACGGCTGGGCCACCTGCACAAGAAAATGGTGCCACTTTAGTATGCGTTACAGATAACATTACCGAAGTAACGAAGAATCAAAGTAACAACCTGTTTCAAGAACAAGGACACCTCGCATGCCGGAGCTGGGGTCGGTGGCTTCTTCTTTCTGCGGCACCCCTTGCCCGATGACGGAATGGTGTCCAAGACCTCCGAGACAGGCGGCCCATCCTCGCCTGGACAAGCATGGGGCATACGGTCACTGTGGCCATGGGGCATGCGGTCACTGGGTGCATGGGGCATACGGTCACT
>LGRX02009594.1:0-11668 GCA_001247695.2 Cymbomonas tetramitiformis | reverse complement strand
GCTGTCCAGATTATTTGGTGATTGGTGTCAACTGGGCAGCCCAAATATTTAATTATAAACGAAGCTATCATTTTGTCTAATTCAATTGCGACATTCTTTGAGGAGTTAGCAATTGCTGAGGTAACTTTAAGGGGGTATGCCATCCTCGGGACTACAACCGCATTTATAACATATCTTAGCTGATGTAGAGTCATGTGTTGCAGTTGGATGGATGTGAGAGTAGATTTAAGTCTGTCGATAAGGATTTCCGACTGTTTGTCCCATTCCCCATTTAGTGCAAACCATACTCCGAGATATCTGTTTACCTCTTTGCTGTTGGCGAAATCGAGGAATTCTGGTGACTCAGGGGGTATCCATTTCGAATCAATGGAAGGACTTGAGTCATTTGTATTGGGCTCCAGGTGACCCCCTGAGATGAGTAAATCATCGGACGGGTCATATCGCGTTACTGTTTTGCCCTGAGGTTTAATGCGCTTTCTGTAAGAGTATTTGGATTTCTTAACATTGATGGGAATACCAATGAAGCTCATAAATTCATTAACTATACCTAGCATGTCTTGAACTTCGTCTTTAGTTTTCCCCACGAGAATGATGTCATCACAAAAGAACCGTGCAAAGATATTTAAAGCGGTGTCCTTTTCTAATAGGTTTTGGGAGGGAGGAATAACATTATTTCCTGGTTTGTCTGGTCTATGGCGTTCCGAGCTCAGTTCATATCCATATGTGGATCCTGTCGGGTTTACACCGTTTGCTCTTTTTGCTAACCAAATTGCCAGAATGTCCATAATGGCTACAAACCTTAGTGGGCTCAAAACTTCTCCCTGAGGGACTCCACATTCTAGGGACCATTCATCCGTGAGGCCTTCTTCAGTGAGTACCATTCTAGAGGCATCATTAGTAATGTCCGAGATGATGTTGATTATTTGTGATGGGAGTCCCAGCTTTCTCAGCGCTAAATTGCTCATCCAGAATTCAGCTCTGTCAAATGCTTGTTTGAGGTCCAAGTAAACTACGTGGAGGTCTTTGTCGTATCTATTGGCATCCGAAATTACCTCATTCAGAATTTGAAGTGAGTCATCTATGTTTTTATTCGGAAGAAACGCATCTTGAATGGGAAAGAGAATTGGGTGAGTGTTAAGTATTGTTTTGAGACGGTTAGCAATTATTGTGTTAAATAGTTTAAGACCCGTTTCCAACATTGTGAGGGGTCTAGAGTTATCTATTGTACATGGTGCAGAGGGATTTTTAGGGATTGGAAGGATGACTCCAGATTTTGCACTCTTTGGAAATTTCCCAGTTATAAGAATGTGGTTAAAAAGTGAGACAGTAACCTCTTGAAAATTCTCTGGGCCCTTGATCCACTGCGAGTATCTCATTCCTGAGGGTCCTGGTGCTGTGGAGATACCACAGTCCGAGTATGCTTGTTGGAGTTCTTTGTGCGTGATTTCTGTCAGTAGTCTAGCAGCGGCCGTATCGGGGATTTTAGGGCTGTCCTTTAGAATGTCAGTGAGCCACTGTGGGAGTTCATCTGGCTCGTTCGGGTTAGTAGAAAATAGTTTTTTATTTTTGTATTCATCTAGTGTTGTGTTAAGTCTTTCTGTCTTTGTCTCAGGTATCTTTCCATCACTACCTGGGGTGGCGGCTGCACCTTTTTCAGTAGGTTTCATCTTTCCCATGACTGTGTCTAGAAACCTCGAAAGGTTAGTTGAGAAAAGATGCTGCAGGGCTTCTTTTTCTCGGAGATTGCGTCGTTCAATGTCGGTGTCTCTGCTTTTCTGAAAAGCATTTCTGATTATTACATAATTTTCATGCAAACGTGATCCCCATGTGGCTGCCGTTTCATTGTGTTTGGGTTTGAGCGAGGCAAAAGGTAGCGTGCGGGCAGCCTTTTTGGCTTGCTTAGGAATGTTGCTTGCATGAGTTCTTGTGTCCAAATATTTGATGATGCGGCGTACTGTGTTTAGCCATTTGTATATATAATTAGATATTGCTGATGGTTTTTCAGACCTCCCAGCTATGTTCAGATTCTTGGTGCCAAAGGCGTCACTTGCCGCCTGATGTGCCAATTTGTGCAGGGTATCCCATGTCGCGTCAGGGTGCATTTCCTTGAGGCCAGTGCCGCCGTTTCTAGTTGCTTCCGATCCATTTTCCATTTCAAGTGTGCTATGTAGTCTTTCAGTGTAAGACACCCAGCCTGTAGCGTATTGGAATAAATGGGCGGTGCAATCTATTTTTTCCGAATGCATCTCAGATCCGTACAGGTTCCAGAATTTCGCAGGCATATGGGGTTGTAGGAGAATATTCCAGCTGGTCATGTGCTCATCTGTGTTGGATTTCGTGATTTTCTTAACTTCCAGTGAGCTGAATGACAGATGTCGTTTGAGATAGGCATTAACATCTTTCCTATTTAAAAGGTGAGGCGAACCTATATGCCAGATGTTATCTTTGTCGTTATGGCCTAAGTTGAGACCACCTTCCGGCATCCCCTTTCCTCTAGAGAGTAAGTGAGCTGCATGCCATGGGCTATTAAGGTGAATCCACCATTCCTTGGGTTTGTTGTGCCATTTCAGACATTGTTCTATATTGTCTGCCTCTTTATTTTTAGCTATGAGCTTACTCACTGTTATGGGGCTGCCGTCAGTATTATCCCGTTTAAGATCAAGATCAGTGGTGTCACCCTTAATGGTGCTGATAGCGGTTCTAGCTTTGTTTTTATTGATGCACGCGTGCACGAGTTCGTTTGTGCTGTATCCGTTTGCTTCGAGAAGTCCTACAATATCTTTCCTGTTTATTTTCCTTTTTGTACCCTTATTTTTGTTTGTCATTCTAATTGGGTACCCTGGGTACTCATCATGTGTGGTTTCCTTGGCACCATTAAATCTAGGTGTTGGCAAAGTTGTATCGGTGGAAATCTCCGGTTTGGTGTCGATTTGAGGGAGCTTAAATTCAGCCCATACTATCCCGTGGTCGGAGATGATATAAGGGTTTTCCTCCGTCCATCCTGTTTTAACGGTCATTTCTGCCATAGCTGTGTTGGCCATGATATGGGTGAGTTTTGCTTTTGAGTTTTTGGATATGACATGTGTGAAAATTTCCGTGTTTGGATTACGGTCCATTATCAGTTCATTAAGGGAGCATCTGTCATTGTTGAAATAGGTTAAAAGATGCTTATTCTTTTCGACATGCTCTTGATACGACATGTAATTTCCACCTGACACCCGCTGATTTGGGGTAATGGTGCAGTTTTTGTCACCTATCTCTACGTAGGCCTTTTTTTGATTATTTCCTGCCCTACCTGCCCAGTCAGTAAGTGTGTCATATAATTCCACTTGTTCCTCTACTAGTGTAGCATCATTCATATAACCGCTGGCTATGTAGAGCTCAAAACCGTTATTTCCTGAAAATTTGGTCATTACTGCTCTCTTTGCATCTCCATCGATTGTGGTGACCGAGGTGGATAGTGGCAAACTTTTCGGATTCCATAGGATCATGGAACCAATGGAAGCTCTTTCATTTACATGAGACGTGCGAAATTGGATTCCTTTTTGTGTCATTAGGGTTTTGATTAATGCAAGGTTTTCAGTATTTACCTTGGTTTCTGATATACATATTATATCAGCCCGTCCGTCAATTAAAAGATTGCAGATTGTTTCTAATTTGATTAAACTATCTTTATCTTCTTTGTGGTGTCGGAGGCCTCTCATATTCATACCCATTATAATCAAATTGTTAGAGTGTTGTGCTAGTTGTAGTTTAGTGAGTCGGTCTATTTCTTCTGACTGTCTCATGGCGTTTTTGTGTTTTGCTTTTTGTAGTATGCATCTGCCATCTGCGTCATAAATGTTCTCGATATCAAAGATTTTGTTTGTGCATTTGGTTTTACGGATTATTCTCTTTTGTTTATGAGAGTGTTTCCTGCGGTATCCATATGTGTGAGGTTCACAGGAAGGCTTTCCTTTGCCTGAGATGAGGTGATTATACGCAGTGTGGGTGGATTTACAGTCTTTGTGCTCAGAATTTGGCTTTGTTGGATGTGCATCAATTTTCGGAAGGTGGGTTCTCAGTGATTGTCGTATGGTCGAAATGGCTTTGTTATTTTCGTGTTTGGTTATCCTGGCTTCTCTGCCCGTTTGTGGTAGAATTCTGATGTTTAGGTTTTCAAGTTCGTATAGTAGGTCTCTGTTTAATTGTGCTGCTGAGAAGAATTTAGTGTTGTGCAGGATGTGACCGACTTTGTGGGCTAGTGTAAAATTGAAAACCCCCATGTTATTCGGGTGTACTCCCAGTTTCAAGGTTATGCGGTGCACCCTCAGGTCTTGAGGAAAAAGTGTGGAAATGTCTTTCTGGTGTTTATTGTTAGAGATATCAAACTCACAATGAATAATCTGTCTTTCTGGAATGATGTGGACTGCAGTTGACCATATGTCCTTAGCCACAAGAAGATGAATTTGAATGTTGGTGTTATCCGTGTTCGAGGTGTGATGATATTTCCTATGCGATTCGATGGCTTCTGAAACTATTGTTTCATTAGTGGTGTGTGTCTTCCATTTCAGTTTAAAAGTTTCTATCAGAGTTTCTATCTGCTTTTTGGGTGTGGCACCTCTGCGTGTGAGGATGTAGTGGGGAGGTAAGGTCATATTAGGGCCGCTGATTGCGGCGTCATTTCCAGCGCGCTCCAAGTGTTTGAGCTCCAGTGTGTTACAGGTATTCTTTACCTGCATCCCTATTTCTTCCCTCATTTCTAATCGGTATTTATGTATCTCCTTTTGCATCGTTTTGTTGCCATACTCCCCAATATATAAATCAGATTTTAGGTACTCGAAAAATGAGGTCTGGTGCAAGCCTCTGTTCCATTGTGCCCATCTGAAGGCGGTTTTTGCTACCCATGTGCCACAGTTGTATGTATCTGTTTGAAATGTTTCCTTGCTAGTGGTAGTTGTGAATTCATTATATTCTGTAATGGTTATGAAATTTTTTAACCAGGTTTTGAGTGCTGCCTCAATCATATTAATGGTTTCTCTTTCGGCTTTATCTCCGAAGGGATCATATATGTAAGCTTCTATTTTCCCAGGTGATGATGAGCGAATCATTATGAGACGCCAATGTATATTGTCACACACGCCTATTTGTGTGTGGCCATATTTCTTGAGTCTGCTATTAATGAGTTGTGTGAGTTTTTGGTCCTCCCCTGTCATCTTCAGCATCATGTCTGTAAGGTCCATAGGGGCTATGGTACTCGGGTCCCGTATTTTCATTGCATCACCAACATGAGTTGCATTGAACCACCCCTTTTCTGAAAGGAGTGATTCCGTGGCCATTGTGGTTTCAACTACCGCGTTATCTTCGGTGCTTGCTCCACCGCTTAACAGCTTCTCGGGTTCCGAAATATTATATTGTTTGGTATCGTTATCCTTCTTGTGGTGGGTTTTATATTTCATTATCCTTGAAGGTAAATTCATTTTGGGTTTCTTTGCAGTTTGGGTCCGTGTTCTCTCCCAAAGCCATGCCGTTTTGGGGTTTTGAATCATGTATTTCAAGGCGCTCTTGCTTATCCTTTTGCAGGCTTTAGGTCTCTTGTGAGCTAGGTGTATTATGACTCTAGGTCCCGGGAAATATAGTTTAGGGTTCGACTTCATTTTGCTGAGTCCCGCCATTAAATGAAAAAACATGATAGTGGGCCCGTAAGTGGTTGTTTGCAGTTCCGCTCGTGTTTTAATAATATTTTCCTCACATCTCAAGAGGTGTCTCATTATGTAATATGTCATAATTATGCTGCCGCTTATGTCTTTATCTATTTTTATTTCCATTTAAAATGTATTTCGGACCGTGCTAGGCTTACTATAAGATGCATATCTTGTGTTAAGTTAGCAGCCCGTATTTTGAGGTAAGACTGCCGTGTTAAGTTAACACATATGTGTGTTAAGTTGACATATTGTTGCCTTAAGTTAACAGGCTGCCGAGTTCGGTTTGAGGACTGTTTTCTTAAGCTATTAGTGGTGTATATTATGCTAACAGACTGTATTGTCACACTACCAAACCGGCATTTATTGGTGGCATAGAAACTAGTTAAGTTACTAACTTGTTTAGTGACTTCTACGTATCTGTTTGAAAGGTTTAGTCTTCTATGTATCAGTCTGACAGTGCGCACCTTGCTTCCCCCATTCCCGTGGTTTCTGAGCATTATTGTGCTCTCCATGTTACGCGTTACACCCACTTGTTGCCTCCCCTCAGATACCATATCGTTTATTTGGGCATTCCTCTTTCGCACATGGTTTCGTATATGTCCTCGGGTCCCTTTCCTGAATTTTTTTGGTTCTAGGCTCTTTTTTGCAAAATTTCGATTTTTAGCGAATTGTGCCTCATGCAATTCGCTTCCGGTCCAAGGTTGTCCGTTTTCCTTTATTTTTTCCCTACTATCCCTTATTGTCATATTTAAGCATTGTGTGAAATATTTTCGCCCAATTTTACTCCTACGCACCTCTACCCGTCCCATATTCCCTAGGTATCGACTCGAGAGGTTAGGGTTTCCTATTATTTTGGTGCTTATAGCCGCCTTTTCCCCTAGAATCATGTGTTCGTACCCCCGGGTTTCTCGTAAAATATTTTTATCATTTCTATTACGGTGTATTGCATTCAGTACTAAGTTGTTTAAACACCAGACTAAGTTTGCCGCGGCCCGCTTCAGGTTAGCAGCAAGCCGCTTCGGAAAGTATATGGGTTTATTTAAGTTATTAGTTAACCGCTTGTTGCTTTCCGAGCACCGTGTTAGTGATATTAAACTTACCGAGTTATTTGCACATCGTAATAAAGTTACTAGGGGCCATATTGTGCTGTCCACAGGCTGTATTATTAAGTCAGCTAGGCACTTCATTGAGTTATGTGTAAGCCGTCTTAAGTTATCTGCATAACGAGGTAGAGTAGCTTTGGGCCTAGTATAGTTATTTTCAGACTGCTTGAAGTTGTCTGAGCACCGCATTAAGTTATCAGACTGCCACCTTAAGTTTTCATGTAATATATTATTCGGTTGTGCTAAGTTCATAACCCATTGAAATAAGTTATCCGACTGCCGTGATAAGTTAACATACTTTTGTGTTAAGTTAACATACTTTTGTGTTAAGGTAACATATTGTTGTCTCAAGTTATCAGACTGCCGTGCTCGGTTAAAAAACTCTAGAAAGCTGCTTTTTTCAGTTCCCAAAGCTATTTTATGACTGAGTGGTGGTAAAATGCTTTGGCAGTTTGCACCGTGGGATGAGGGTAAGCTATACAAGATGACAAAGCTTTGAGTGGAGGATGCTGAAAGTAAAAAGAGCAGTGTCAAGGCAAGTTGAAAAGCAGTTAGAATGCTCACCAGAGATTTGTACATATAGAAAAGAGGGGGCCTGGAGTTATTACTCATACCCTTCCAGCTGGATGTTGCTGGTTAATTCTAGTGAGCTCTTGCAAACTGTCGATCGTGCAGCTATAACGAAAACTGTTTGTGATTAGCAAAAGAAAGGAGAATCTCAAGCAGTAAGGTCAGCCAAGCAGTAATGGTCTGTGGGAATGTTTGTGAGAAGAGATGTCTTTGAATCTTTGCAGTTAGCACTTTGCTGTAGCAGGTTAGTATCTACCTGAGATGTTGGCTCCACCAGATCTTGCCGCAGAAGCAATTTCCTCTTTTCTTTCGGAGCCAGAGGTTTGTTTGTGGGCTGGACTTTGTGATGCCGGCTCGGATTTTCTTTTTTCTGCCCGTGCACGATTCTGCTCCCACCGCGCGGAGCCTGCACCTCGTGATCCTGTGCTCTGAGGCCCTGCAGTGTAAGAAGAGCCCCCACCTTTCCCTTTGCCCTTTCCCTTTCCTTTTTGCTGGATGTCGGAGCAAATTTTGGAGTAATGACCGTATTTTTTACTTGAGGGATGGCACTTTTTGCACTGCCACGCACTGCACTGCGTGATGTAAACCACCCCCATGGGATCGAAGGCATACTGGGTCGGGATGAAGTAAATTGAGTGTTCTTTCGAGACCGGATTGAGTATTGCTGGCTCAGGTTTGGGTCCAAGCGGTGGTCTGAGAATTGTATAAAGCCTGCGGATGAAACGGCCGCCACTTTTGGCGCTCTCACTGAAAGATTGAACGTACACGATTCTGGAAACAAACTCTGAGAAGATTGAACCACTGAGAAATTGCACAATTCTTTCCGTGGACACCTGCAAGTTTGCCGCGGCAGCCACAAAATTGATGTTGAACCTCACAAGTCTGTCAGATTTGGGTTCTGAAATGTAACGGCGGTCGTCAATGACATAAACCGCTTTCTCAAGAATTACTCTGGCTTCGCTTTCTGATTTCACCCGTACTAGAATGAATGGGTCTTTGGGTCTTTGGTCAGTGGGATCGACAGGGCTGTCAGCAATGAGGTCCGCAGGTCTGTCTCGGCCTTTTACTGAAAGGTGCGAGATGTCAAGTGAGTGGCGCTCCAGCAATTGGGTGATTTGACGAGTCGTCTCACTAATTTCTCTGTTGGAAAATTTCCTGCGGTCACCCTTGTCCATACGCGTGATCTTTACAGTTTGAATGAAGTCCTCGTTCGAAAGATCACCCTCGTGTCCTTCTACCTGCTCAGTTCTCTTACTAATTTCGTCCGCATATTTCTGTGCACGCAGAACAGCTGAGGGGTCGAAATCTCCTGACTCTTCGTGATCCACTAGCTGGCTCTGAAAGTCCCCTGTGAGATTCGCGCTTCCGTATCCGCCTGTGCCACAAATGAAAAGCTCGTACAGCTTATTGCAGTTAGTCACTAAATTAGTTATTGACTTAAACGTCAGTCCTAGTGAGAAGAAACGATTTGTTAATTCCGACACCAACAATGAGCAATTCGCGTCGTTCCTACGATGACTCGTGGCTTTCAGGCTTTCAGGCGCGCTATTCTTGTGACAGGTGACAAGAACTAGCAAGATCTCGCGCGTGTGACTGTTTAATGGAAAGGAGTTTGCGAAAAAGAAAGAATGAGAGGATTTGCTCCTTTCGCACTCACCTTCACTGTCAATTTGTTCCCAGTCTTCCGCCTCTTCACGGTATAATTCGTCTTGTATATCCAGGTCGTTGAGCGAGAAGGCTGGGGAGGCAGGAATGGGAATGGGAGCTGTGTTTCCTGGCGCTGGCTGCCCACTGACTCTCAATGACTTCTCAATCTGATTGACTTCTGCTGCAGTGGCCTCCAAGACTGGAATGTAACAGTCGTATTTCAGCAGGAACGTGGTAACGTTAAGCACGTTTTCTGAGCTGATCACGTTTTTGAAATTTGCTGTGAGTCGCTCAATCGTTGGCGCTACTGCTGGGTCCTCAACTGTAACGCGCTCCTCGTCCTCTACTGTAATGACTGCGCAAATCGTGTGAGGTGTCTGAAGATGTGAGACGTGTATGAGACTATCCCACTGGTTGTTTTGAGGTTTCCAAGGAAAAAGCTGAGATCAAACTGTTCTCCGTGAATCTGAAGGGCTCTGGCTTTGAAGTGTTTGAAAATGAGACTGTTCGTTTCGTCTCTTCCTAGCGCGTTTCTCCAGTCCTGTGTCCTGCGTTGGATTTCTTCCTCCAACTGTCTCGCTAACTGAAATTTCTGCTGAAGCGTTTTGGGAGATGCTGGCAATGGTGGGATTACTGTTACTGGCTGTGCCTCTGCTGGAGCTGCGTCGCTCTCCATAACGTGATTTTCCTCTGTTTGCGCAACAAGAATTGCAACACACCCCAGCACGTGGAATGTTATTAGATGCTTTATTCTTTTGAGTGTTTCTTTATTCGCGTTTGATGTCGCTCAGGTAAGGTTTTGGTTCCTCACTGGGGAGCGAACTCCCCAGCTTCGCCAGGTATTATGGTGTGTCCCAGATTCTGAGCCGTAACTCAGAATTCTGGTTTCTTAAGTCGCATATCACATATCAATGAGAGACGTAACAAGAATCATACCGTAAGTCAGGGTTCAGGCGCAAAGAGAGCATAGTGAAGCAGGCAGAGCAAAGTGGGAGTCAAATTATACCTTAAGGTCGCGAAAATATTTCTAAAAAACTTCAAAAAACTAAAATATCAACGCATTTTTATTGTGTGCAAAAATACGTTTTTTAGGGTAAGCCGCCTCGAGGGCGGTGAAGCTTTTTTTGAGCCGTCGATCGAGCCGTTAATCTTCCGTATTAATGCTCTTTCCGCATGATTTCGAGTATTCTGTTTGTATGCTACCTTTTGATGTTTGGCCACTACGATATGGTTCATCACATTATCCCGTTGAAACACCTTTGAGTAATGTTGATAGATCGATAATGCCACATTTTTTATTATTTGTATGACATGTTACGCCGTGAGAAGTCGATGACTATAATCATATCAAATTTTGATTTACCATCATATCACCGTCTTTATCGGAGCATAACACAATGACACAAGGAGCCGATGTCTCTTTATCTTAAGTCAAACTCTTTCCAAACTCTTGTCAAACTCTTTCCAAACCCAGTGTGTTGCACAACAAATACTTCTTTATCATCTAAAACTGTCTGACAAATTCTCAGTTGATCTCCGCGGAAGCTGTCATTGTTGAAGATGCGCCGGTTTCCTAATGTCAACAAATCTGGCGCCTCCATTACAACTGCACGTGTCCACACCCGCCCCCCGCGATCCCATCAATTTTGACCCCAACACATTAAAGTTGACCCTTAAACACTCATTTTTGCTCCTAAAATACTATTTCTGACCGTAAAACACCCATTTGTGACCCCATGCAGCCGTTGTAGACCCTGAAACACTCATTTCTGACCCTAAAACACTATTTCTGACCCTAAAACACTATTTCTGACCCTGAAACACTACTCCTGACCCTGAAACACTCATTTCTGACCCCACAACACTGTTTTTGACCCTGAAACACTCATTTCTGGCCCGGGTACACTGATTCTTGACCCTAAAACTCTATTTTTGACCCTCAAACACTCATTATTTATGACCCCAAAACAATTTACAAGTTACACCCATCCTTATACCCACATGTTCACCACAGCCTGCACTTTAAGCCGGTGCCATGCATCATGTGCCGATTTCACTGCCTCGTCCACCATACCCTAAATTGTATGACAGCTGATAACACGCTACATGCAAATGCACCTAACCCTACACCCCTAGCCTAAATGGACCCCCCCGGGAGCTCACTAAGCCCCCTACACCCATCCTTATACCCACATGTTCACCACAGCCTGCACTTTAAGCCGGTGCCATGCATCATGTGCCAATTTCCCTGCCTCGGTCACCATACCCTAGACTATATGACAGCTGATGACACGCTACATGCAAATGCACCTAACCCTACACCCCTAGCCTAAATGGACCCCCCCGGGAGCTCACTAAGCCCCCTACACCCATCCTTATACCCACATGTTCACCACAGCCTGCACTTTAAGCCGGTGCCATGCATTATGTGCCAATTTCCTTGCCTCGGTCACCATACCCTAGACTATATGACAGCTGATGACACGCTACATGCAAATGCACCTAACCCTACACCCCTAGCCTAAATGGACCCCCCCGGGAGCTCACTAAGCCCCCTACACCCATCCTTATACCCACATGTTTACCACAGCCTGCACTTTAAGCCGGTGCCATGCATCATGTGCCAATTTCCCTGCCTCGGTCACCATACCCTAGACTATATGA
>LGRX02009593.1:0-16643 GCA_001247695.2 Cymbomonas tetramitiformis | reverse complement strand
CTAGTATACGTTCCGCTGGTCGATGTTAAATTGCTCAGATGAAGATTTCCTCGCGGCTAAGGATATAGAGTGGGGTACGGCACCCCGGAAAACTGGTCTCGGAATTGGATTTGGACCATTGGATCGACCGCTACGAGCGTTGACCGTTCCGTTGACTTTTACTATTTAGACCTAATTTTTCCAGCAAATTGATGATTCCTGCGCAGGCATCTGTGGAAGAAGTCTTCACTCACTGAGAGCATATATGAGCTAGGGATATATATCCCTTACATATATATGCTCCCAGTGCGTATGGAGGTTGAGTTTAGCGCGATTCGGGTGTGATCCCATACTTCCGGCTCAAGGAATAGTACGGGTTCACACATTGAGTCATGCAATTTTGCTAAGAAAGTGGGTGCGACGTACACAAGTTGCGCAGTATCAATTTCTTGAAGGTGCTGCAACTTAACGTACGTTCGTATGCCTTGCCATCTATGCGGATGGTTGCCGATACCGGCGTGTGCCCGCTTTGAGCACAAGCCGGGATCGTCGCGTTCACGCACGTAGACACCGTGCGGGCTCATCTTATGATAAATTTTACCTTAAAACAGACCCCAAGGAACAATAAACCGAGGGCAATCAAGGGCAATCAAACGCCTAAGACAGATGAAAAATTTTCAGGGAGGAGCCTCAAAACCGGAAAACCCCTCTTGGAAAATCGCGTTCAGATCTTCACGTAGCGAACCTCAGAGTTTCCAGGCACTCACAAACCTCATGTTCGCATGTTCAGGAACATGTTCTAATATACAAAAATGTTCAAGATAGAATAACATATCCGTGATATATCCTTGAAAAAGGTGCTGAACAGCACCGTTCAAGCAAGATTGCAGAGCGCTTCTGGAGCTGCGCAAGGTTTTCAGGCCTAAATCTGAGTTTCGAGATCGCGAATTTCATCGCGTTCGATCGGAAAACCCGACCAACGGAATGTATACCTAGGCGCTAGGGAATTTGCCCTTGGTTCGTCCTATAAAGAGCAGGCGAGGGGTTTACAAGTTTACAATCCCACCCAAACGAAACTGAGCTCCATCACGATCAGATAGAGATACCTGCGCTGGAGTTTGTGAAACCCATCTCACCTGCGAGCGAGCTGCAACTGATAAACTGTCTTAAATCGACAGCGACAGTCGGTTGTTCATTCTCTTATGTGCTCCCACATGCCACGTACCTGTGATGTTTCGAGTGACGCGTTTGGCCGATTGTTGTACAGTTGTGTGGAGTTTTATTCCATCTGTTAGAAGTTACACCCAATAAGGGTTGAGAGGTTGGTCGGCGACTGCGTCTTCCTATCTAAAGATGGGTTCGTTTTCTAAGTTCATTACACGCATTCCCTTTTTCCGGCTTATATTGATGTTATGCTATCATCGACCAAGTTTTTCTTTACCTCCACCTTGACTATTCCAACCATCTGCAGGTGGCCTAACAACACAATTTGCAGCACTGAGAAGGACTGGTCCACGAAAACAAGCAGCTGACAGGAAGAAGGCTCAACAGGACCATATAACCTCGATATTCAATAAGTATGACACAGATAGTAGCGGAAAACTTAGCAAGCTTCAGTTGACTAAACTTCTCACGGACTTAAACCAGGGCAATATCCCCACCGAGGAAGAATTGGCAATGGTACTTCACGTGGCAGACGCTGCAGACGGAAAGTTAAATGGCATGGTAGATCGTAAAGAGTTTCTACTGGCCATCGACGCCTGGAAATCATATCAAGATAATCTTGAGCTGATACGAACCACCATGCAGACATATGACATTAATAATAGTGGCGTGCTAGAGCGAGACCAGCTGGCACAGGTAAACATCACCGTTCAACGCGCTCTCTAGCTTCAGCTTTTAGGCTTTCGACACTTGTGCACACCGTTTACTCGTATTCACTGGTGCTTTAGCTTCCTCAGCTTCTTAAAGATATCAACGATGGCCAAGCTCCCACTGAGGAGGAGATTGACTTCATTCTGATATCTGCTGATTTGAGAGTGAGCCTTATTCCTCCTCTTAACCAAGCGTATGTTGTGGTGCTATGATGCTCCCTGATATATCCCACGTTTTTGTTGCCTTGTGCATAGGTTTCGAAGGTCCTCAAGGAGATTGTATCCGAACTTAGCTCTGCGTATTGGTATTTGACTCGCAGGACGGTATAACCAACGGCGCAATAAATTCTACAGAACTGATGTTCGCTATCAATCTCTGGTTTTCAATGCTCGAGGAGGAAGAGGAAATAGCAGCTACCATTCAGAAAAAAAAGAGTTGCTCGATCGCCTGAAAGTTGAAACTGAGCTGCTTCATTGACAGATGGGAACGAACCGCGGAGCTGCACGATCGCCTTAACGCCCACGCTTTGAGCATGCCTTGCGACGTAGTACGTAGCACTTTTCATATCTGAGCTCCCTAGAAGAGTGGCTTAATGCCACTATCAAGGGTCTGTTGCGTGGCTGTTAGTGGATGAATTTTGGTGGTATGGGCTTGTGCTTCACGATGGCTTTTCAACTTGTTCGAAAGATTTCTGGCATTTCCGCGATATTTGTTAATAGTACAACTTTGTAAGCTGCTGTCTCGATTTGTGTAGCACCCAAAAGTTATCATTATAGGGTATTGTGTTATTTGCCATTCACATCCCCAATGGTAATCTTAATAACCCACATGCACATTGGAATAGGAACAAAGCACCTAATAACTAGTTTGCTTGTCGCATGTCTTTTTTTGACCGCAGGCCCCCGCTCGTTGTGGCAACGGCCATGAGTTACAATACTATTCAAATATTTGTGGTGTACTCATCTACACATGTGATCAAAAACCAGTTTCAGCATCGACAATCTCCAAATAATCACCTCGTAAATCATGAGTGAAGCGCAACTGCAATTCAATAATCGCGGCATATTGTCTCCGTATACACTCCCGCTTGCTCCAAATGGCGCTCTTCGACTTCTAAACCGTTTGCTGGAAGACTTTGGATAGAACATACTCTATCGAGAAAAACCTTTATTCTTTGCGCACTTAAACCTAACAGGGTTCGGTATCGGTTGTAAAATGACGCATCGATCGAGTTCGATACGCGGAATGGAAATGGTATCGATAATCGGCGATACAGATATGTATCGATATGTCAAATTCATATACATCTTTCCATATTGAACACATACACATTTAATGGCCCGATGCACATCGATACTGATATATTGATAACACGTGCACAAAACATGTATTGATCGATACGGATACGCCAATATTTTCCGATATATCGATTTATCAAAATGTCGGCCCAACCGATACCGAACCTTGAAACCTAGCATGCGAAATTATGCACGTTTCAGTTTTCTCTCGGGTTTCTATGCCTACCATCCTTGCGTCTTACGCATCGGACGTGGCCGCCGAGCCGCCACTGCAGGTGGTGCCTCGGCATGGTGGTGCGACACGCGTCCGCAGTCACTCCGTACCGCCGTGCGGCCTGCGGCGGTATCGGTGGCACTGCGGCAACGGTAAGCGGCGGGCCGTCCGGAGGCTACGCATGCCGCCGTGATTTGCCCGCCAACGAAGGAGTTCTCGGGTGGCGTGGAGCTCCAATCGGCGAAACGGCAGTTCGAGGCATGCATGTCGGCGCCGACGTTCTTTGCAGGTGGGTGCTCGTTTGCACCGTCGTGGGTATCGCACGTGCAGCTGGAACAGAGCGATGCGGAGGAGTTCTACCCGGATCCCCCCTTTGGCCTTCGGCCTCAATTTTCTTTGGCTGGTTTGCATGACGGGCTTGCCGTGCTTCGGCATTGCTGGGGTGGCAGCGGGCTTCCATCGGCGGCACGAGCATCAACAACGACGTCACCGAAGACCCGGTGATGTGTATTGGGGCAGTCTGTATCTACTCGGGGGTGGATCAGTTGTCCCCCGGGATTCGTCGGCAGGTGCTACAACTGTTTCTTGCAGCTAGTGGTGACGGTGCAACTGCGGCGGCACCTGGTGGCCAGGTAATGAGTGGGATCCCGCGCATGGTGGTGTGCCCACTTGCGGGGTGCCTTAGTTTTCTGGATGTGCACCAGTCAGGTGGTGGTGACTGGTGTACGGCTTCACATTGTCGACTACAACATCTTCAGACGTTTCTAGAATATTCGGCGACCTTAGGGTATATTTCCCCACTTTGCTTGATCTAACTCACTATGGCCTATACACGCGCAAACCCAGTTTTTATTGCCTTGCCTTTTCTCACCCATCTTACTTGAATATGTAATATGCTACAAGCGAACCCAGCAATCTGAGTTTCGACTCAGAGAGCTGGGGAAAATATTTACACCTAGTTAAGCTGGCGGGAGTTCACTCCCCAGTGAGGAACCAAAACCTTAACAAACCGACAAATCAACACAGCTGTGGCATAAGTGACCACTTCCACGACTCAGATTGTCCGAAATCGCCCGAAATGGTAATGGGCTATTTGAAGCACGCCCACTGTCCGGTATTCTTGTTCCTAAGCTTGTTCGATGAAGGAGAATCGATCTTTGATGTTCCTGTATGCAGGGCTCTATATCGGTTTGATTTTTCGGTATCGATACAATCCGATATCCGGGAAACGGTATCGATAATCGGCATAATCGATAAATAATCGATTATTTGGGCATTTATATGAAATTTGTTATAAATTAAATATGCAACACCGAAACCGGCACAATCGATAGTTTGATATGGCAACCCGATAATCGGCGATAAATACGATATATCGATAGTATCGGTTATCGGAAATATCGATATAGAACCTTGCCTGTATGCTGTTTTGCACGGTATACGCCCATATCCAGGCCTTTTAGGGTTAAATTTGCAAATTTTCGCATTTCTAAACATTTTTTTTGATGTTTAGATATGGGGGAAATGAACTTATCAGGTCATCTCAGGTGTGTGCACGATTTCTTCTTTTTCTTGTAGTTTCCTTAACCTAATGGAAGAGGCTCGAGTTGTTCCCACCCGAAAGTCGCACGATATGCACAAGCTGAAAATTTGCCATTATAAAAACCAGCCTACTATCCGAGTCGTGGAAGTGGTCAAGTGCAAACGACATCTGGACTTTGACACGCCTCGCTATAATAATAATAAAACATTTACGCTGAAGATAATGACAAAGTCACGAGCCCACTGTAATCCTGCAAACCGGCAATTGAAAGACAGAGGGAGCTGGAATCGTCCTCATAGCGCACCCCGAAAGGCTCATCTAGGCCAGAACAGCCTAGGAAACCGCGGCATGGCAAAACTACGCTGAGCGCTAAAAAGGTCATGCCGGCGGAGAAGCAACAGAGGAGGTGGAGGTGGAGGGAGGCGCTGCGTCTGTGGTGGGAGAAAGAGGTGGAAGCGAGGCGGAGGAAGGACGGTGGTGAAGGGGCGGGAAGGCGGAGGTGAAAGGTGCGGAGTGTGGAGGGTAGCATAATGATTCGGGAATATAAAAGTGCAAAATGGGGAATAGAAATTATGACAATTTTTGGCGAATATATTATATGTCACATGCCATCTATCGTTTGTACCATGAACTATCACTAGGTACCGCGGAGGTACAAGCGCAAGCGGTTCAGCGTGTGCAATAATATTTTGCGTCTGGCACACCCCCTTCTTCTAAACAATTTATTGCATGTAGCATGAAGCATAATTTTTTCCACCATTCCATTCTAAAGCTCGTTTCTATTCATTATGTGAATACCTTTCGTTTGAGCTATCGATTGGCCCCATCCGCAACCGCATCAGCTTAGCATTCAGTCGCGGCTGCAAGCTAAATTGGTGCGGTGTGAGATGGTTTCAACCACTTGCGGCTTTGCATAATAGGGGTTTTCGTTAGGATCTTCTCACGAAACTTGGCAGTGATATTGTTCATAGCAATATCCGTGCACCCTCAAGAGCATATGGCAAGCCGTTGAGTATATTAAAGACGGCCGCGTGCTGGCATGATGCCTTTTGGGTTTGAAACCCAAACCCAAACATGCCAAACAGCGAAGGGCTTCCCGTGAGTTCCAGCGCACGTAACTTTGCAAAACATATTGATAACATGTATATATTTCATATTTCTGAAGTGCAAGGTTTGCGATAGCTTGTGCGCGAAGTTAACATATTATTTTTTTGACCCAGATTTATGAGTTTGAATATCACGCTAAAATCTGTGTCAAAGAAATAGTTATACCATTTTGCGCACAGACTTTCTTAGACCTTGTGCTTCGAATATATCAAAGATAAATATCTTGGCAATATTTCTACGCAGTCACGTACGCTAGAACGCACGGGAAGCCGTTTGCTGTTTAGCATGTATTGGGTTTGGAAACATTCGAACCCAAGCCCAATAGATCTGCCAAAGAAATAAAATGATGGTTTTGCCAACAAGTTATCTCAGGCCTTGAGCTTCTGAGAACTGAAAGATATATATCTTGTAAATATTTGTGCATAGTTTTGCGCGCTATAACGCACGGGAATTTCTTTTCAGTTTGGCATGTATTGGGTTTGGGTAAACTCGAACACAACCCCAATAAATCTGCCAAAGAAATAAATTGATAGCTTCGTGCACAAGGCTTTTGAGGCCTTGGGTCTTTGGCAACTAAAAGATATATATCTTAGTAATACTTTTGCAAAGTGACGTGCGCTGGAACTCACGGGAAGCCCTTTGCTGTTTGGCATGTTTGGGTTTGGGTTTGCATGTACCCAAACCCATGATGTGCAGCACGCGTTTTGCGCATAGCTTACATCAGAGGTTGTGCGTTTGAGGGTGCACCAATATTGCTGTTAGCAATATTGGTGCCAAGTATCGTGCGCTAGAACGCACGAGAACCCCTCCGCTTTTTGAGTTTTTATGCGATGTGCATGAAAGTTATAAGGGCCTATCAGCTTAGCTCGCAGTCGCGACTGCAAACTGAGCTGATGCGGCCACGGATCGGCTCAGTCAAGAGCTCAAAAAACTCCTACCTAAGAGTCTAAATGATATATATATATATCTATGTGCATTACGAACGTTGGAAAATGTTTTCCCAATCTAATTTACTCGCAAACAGTGTGGGGTATACATACGTGCAGTGAAATATTCACGGCCGTGAATTTAATATTCACGGCCGTGAATTCCAGATTCGGGAGGGCGTAAACCGTACGTTTATGTGAGAACTGAAGTCGGCTTGGTTGCAAAGACCTGTCTGGTAGTTTCTCTAAGTATTTCCAGACGTGTTCCCAAAGTGACCAAAAACAGTACGATCGGCGATCGAACGGTGTTTGGTCACTTTGGGGGCGAGATCGTGAGTTTAGGCTTGGTGACAACACGCGAGACAACACTAAGTATTTTCAGACGTGTTCCCAAAGTGACAAAAAACCGAACGATCGGCGATCGAACGGTTTTTGGTCACTTTGGGAGTGAGATCGTGAGTTTAGGCTTGGTGACATCACGCGAGACAACACTAAGTATTACAGTCTGAAAATACTTAGAGAAAATACTTACTGTCTGATTTGTTAAATATGCAATTTTAACTAAAGGCGGAAGGCTTTCTCTCCGGGAGTGTGCCCCTGTCCAGCGAAATAAAGATCTCTAAGATTGTATACTAATCTGAGTAATCTTTTGCTTCAAAATATCATTACATATTCCTACTTAGTATGTGGGTACCCGTTTCGCAAAGAATGAAAACCCATAGCGCAACTATTGCGGGTTTCAAATTCCTTGAAATCCACCGATTTTCAGGATCTTCCGCGTAAAAATCTTTGCTCACGTTGTCCGCGCCATAGATGGAATTTCGGGCGGCGTATTCTTCTCTCTTTCCTTCGGTGTCCAAACGAAGCCACCGTGCCTTCACGAGGATACTCGTGTCCCCAGCAACGTCAATCTCGTAAACGGCAACGACTTGTCCCATCCTGTCATTCCGACAAGAGATACGCCATGATCATTCACTGAATGAAAGGGTGTTCAATTGATGGTGACGCGTCACGCACACATCTCGCCAAAGGAATATGTGATAGTGACGCGTTGTGCACACATCATTTCCAATGGTTCGACATCTGATGATGACGCATCACACACACACACACAACGGCCCTCGCTACCGAGCATTATCATACTTGCATGAACAAATACTTCAATGAATCGCACCTCTCCGTGGTAATAGAAACCCCGTCGACCTCATTTTGAAAGAACGAGCGAAACCAACTTTGGCAAGTCTTCTTTTTGTTGTCCACTTTCATGGTCCGATAGGTATCCTTGCCGACCACGGCGGACCCAAATCGTTTGCACTTAGTTGGAATCCCGTTGTATAGAAGCTCCCTCTCCGTATTTGTGAGATCTCGTGTCATTCCTCGCTCCAGTGCTTCGGCGGAGCCAAGTAAATCTCGGAAATTCGCGTCTTCAACGGTGTAGTTTCGCCTGCATGCACATCCATTTCCCAATGATCCCTCATCTACAAAACAAAAAGTGACGCGTGTGCGTGATGTGTGGGCGACGTGTGACCCACACACCACGACACGAACCTTCCGGAGGACATGATAGAGGGTGCGTGTGTGTGGAGGGGGGAGGTGACTGTTTACATCTTCCCGGTGCGCTTTTTGAATTTCACGAACTCCTCCTTCAATGAGATCGCTTCCTCCGTATTCGCCCATGCCCATTTTTCAAGTTGGGCTCTTTCTTCGATAGTGAAGGTGTGTCGACTCCCACGTTTGGTGACCCGGATGTCCCGGTCGTTCGGATCCATTGACGGCAGTGCAATGCCGATCTCCTTCCGCAGGTGCATCGCGAGTCCTCGCATCATCCGAATCATTCTGGTGCGTCCATTTCCTGTCCGGGACCCCACACATCACCGCGTTATGTGTACGCAACGCGCCACGTGCAGACCTTGCATATATTACTGCATGTGTTCGTCACGCGTGGCCCACACATCCGGCATCATTTTTACAACAGCGGGTGGTTGCGTTAGTTAGCGCGTACCTCCCATGATGCTCTGCACTGGGTACGTACGCGTTGTTCTTCACCCATCTTTTTAGCCGACCGTTCATGGACTCGAAAGCATACATCCACGTTTCTTTAACCGGTCCCCACTCCTTTAGGTTACGAACGAGATGAATCAACAAATGAGTGTTGATGACCCACCAATCAGGAGAGGCGCCTGATCGGTCGCTTTCCATGCGCTTAACCTCTTAGCCGGTAACGCTATTTCCGGCCAAAAATGCATGTTTTGTGTGGGAAGCGGGTGTGGTGCTCACATACATAAGCATGCCACGGTGATTATATATGTTTTCGACACCTATCGCAACTACAAATTGAGCTATTGTATGAACATCTATGGCATATATATCGTGAGATATACCGATTATACAAGCAAAACTTCTCCAAATTTTAGCAATCGATTTTACGCAAAAGCGATTCTTGGTCGCCTAAGGTCTCTTAAGCGATTGCCGTTAGTACGATGCTATCGGCCTTGGCCATGTTTAAACTTTTGTCAGTCATATGTTGAGTTAAATGTGCCTACATCTCGATATACGTGGCCTTTTTACGAAAAAAACATGAAAAAACATGCGATTCTTCAATGTTTTTCATACTTAAGCAATGTTTTCCATACTTAGGCGATTAGTCTGCGTGTATTTCACATATAAGCGAGGATGTATAGCCCTTAGCACCCATATATCGATATGTGATGGTTGAATGGGGCATACCCTGAACATATATGGTCATGCACATTCATATCAATGTCAAAGTTGTCTAAATCATGCAGATTTGAGCCGATTTCCGTTTCAAAATTGGCTATAAAAAGCATTATTGTCGGTTCAAATTGTTATGAATATGATAAGAGTGTATGTGTATCCCATACAAATCTGCCATGGAGTGATGCATGCATGCTCACTATGCACACATACCCTAGGTTGTATCATGTCTAGAGTTCGTCTAGGCATGTAGCACGGCTAGGTGGACGGGCTTGCACTATAAATTGCATAATCAATGAAAATGGCATTAAGAAGTCGCAAGAAGTTTCAAGAACATGTTAGAAGTTATAAGAAATCACCCGAATGCAATATTTTGCATTTTCGATAATTATTGTGGCCACAGGGCTGCTATACAAGTCGCAGATGGGCCGCGGAGCAGGATATGCATGTCTCGTGGGCGCGTGAGATATGCAAATGATACGGTGAAGTTATTAGAAGTTGTGAGAAGTATCTAGAAGTTATTACTAGGCATCGAGCAGTGATATTTCACATCGGGACATATTCACGGGGTGCTGGGGAGCTAATTTCGTCTGTAAACAGACTGGCAGATATATAGTGCTGAGGTAATATATATCTAACTGGAGAGATAACCCCTGAGTTAAGGGTTACGGAATCAGAACGATAAAGTGTGATAGATAATTCAGAGGCATACATAAATACCTAACGGGTGTTTCCCGTCTACTGGTGACGGTCACCCAGCCTACCATAGGAAGTGACATGTGACAGTTTTGAGTGTCACAGTGTCAAATCCAGCACAGACTGCAAAACAGAAAATGCATGTCTCGTGGGCGCGTGAGATATGCAAATGATACGGTGAAGTTATTAGAAGTTGTGAGAAGTATCTAGAAGTTATTACTAGGCATCAAGAAGTGATATTTCACATCGGGTCACATTCGCGGGGCGTTGGGGAGCTAATTTCGTCTGTAAACTGACTGCAAAGCAGAAAATGCATGTCTCGTGGGCGCGTGAGATATGCAAATGATACGGTGAAGTTATTAGAAGTTGTGAGAAGTATCTAGAAGTTATTACTAGGCATCGAGAAGTGATATTTCACATCGGGTGACATTCGCGGGGCGTTGGGGAGCTAATTTCGTCTGTAAACTGACTGCAAAACAGAAAATGCATGTCTCGTGGGCGCGTGAGATATGCAAATGATACGGTGAAGTTATTACAAGTTGTGAGAAGTATCTAGAAGTTATTACTAGGCATCGAGAAGTGATATTTCACATCGGGTCACATTCACGGGGCGTTGGGGGGCTAATTTCGTCTGTAAACTGACTGCAACAACAGAAAATGCATGTCTCGTGGGCGCGTGAGATGTTGCACGTGATACGGTGAAGTTATTAGAAGTTGTGAGAAGTATTTAGAGGTCATACCTAGGCAATGAGAAGCGAAATTTCACATCGGGTCATATTCACGGGGTGCTGGGGAGCTAATTTCGTCTGTAAAAAGGGCTGCAAAGCAGAAATTGCATATATTGGGGGTGCGTGAGATGTAGCACGTGATACGGAGAAGTTATTCGAAGTATGTACAAGTCATAACAATATACACCGCAACATGGCCGTATCTACAATATATACAATATATACATCTACATAACACTAGAATCTCACAGAAGTGCCAACAACCGCCGATGCTCCCTCAGGGGTAGCATGTGCACATCCCCCCTCTTAACTAGGCGAACATCACATGCTAGTACGGCTTCACACGGAATCAAGCACTTCTTGCTAGTATCTAAGGTGTATGTATCTCGCACGTTTGGATCCGTCCACTCAAAGTATCTCCCCGAAATCACCGAGTCTCCAGGAGCAAATGTCTGTCTATAGTCATCACGGCGGATCCTCCCGCCGACCTCCGTGACACCAGACAGCGCCTTCACCAAGTAGTAGGCATGTGATGCGTCCGTAGGATCCTTCTTCACCGCCATGATGCTACCACGCCGCACGCCTACACTCACACCCGCCGCATACTCCTCCACCATGCCGCGAATCCTCACGGCGGCCGCGCCCGTAGCCGGCCGCAACTCCACATCTCTCCACGCATCCACGTGGGACGTCTCCAAGCATCCCTCCGAGTCCGGAATGGAGCGCACACACTCCGCATAACAATTCACACAATAGCATGTACGCTCACGTACCATCAACTTCCCCTCGCCCTCCCCCCTCTTACAGAATGCAAGCGCTGCGTCCCATCCACCGCCTGGTATGCGGCACTAGCATTGTGATCCACCGCATGCAATCCTCCCGCCTCCTCGTGCAGTGCGTCCTCTGGTACCAAGTAAAAAAACCGTTGATTGAAGCTCGCTCTTGCCTTGGCGTAACTGCTATCCGCACGTCGGCTCAATCTCTCGCAACAGAACGCATGCAGGTCTGCAGCGCAATTGATGCGGGCATCCCACTTGTCACCCTCTGATATGACCGCCACCGCCGCTGCGTGCTTGACATGCGCCCCCGCCCCATCCTGCTCCCCCTTGGCATGCGCCGTCTCAAAGAAGTTCCGTTGGCAAGGTACCCCTAATGACCACTCGTATTTGCTATTCGCCACATCCGCAAACCCTGCCGCGCACTTATTTTGTCCCGCACAACCATCTGCCCACTCGTGGATAAACAAGGGCTTTGCGATCCCCTCCCGATGAAGTAGTCTCTGATGATCAACTCCCGCATGTACTGAATGAAGCGGTGATCGTGCTTCCGGTCATCGCTCAACAAGTACACGTAATCCTTCACCAGCACTGGTTTCTCCGCGGTTGATTCCACCCCATCCACGGCCATACACGCATGTCTCCACACCACGCAGACTAATATGGTCGCCTGCTTCACCACCCAATGCAGACTTTGCACTTCTCGAGGAATGTTCAATGAATGATTCTCCGAGAAGTCAAACAAGAACACCGCATGTCCCAGTGGCAAATCCCTGACGCACGTCTGAAACTGCCGCTGCTGGTGTAATGCCATGAAAGTGTGATATTCATATGGCCGCAGAAACGCGCAATCCCCGCAGCCTTCCAACTTCTTCCACGCCCATGCCTCCGGTTGCCCTGCGGTCGCGCTATTCACTAAGAAGTTCCCCTTGCACTGACAGTTTGGCGAAGCCCCCGGCTCGTGCCCCAGCAACAGCGCCTGCAACTTGGCGATCAAGGCGGCCAGCTTCGTCGTCTTCTGCACAAACTGCAGTCGCCGAATCTCCTTACCATCCTCGTCCATCTGTCCTGTGCCGCAAGTCTCGTAACAAGACCACGGCACTTGCGCCTCATGCCGCACCTCACTGTCACACACTTTGAAGTTGGCCAAGCCGCCACACTTCTCGCACCTCCCTCTCAAGCACTCCATGGCATGCTTATCCCCCACCCGCGGACACAACAAGCTCTCGGCGAAAGTTGATGTCGACCTCCCCGCCTTTGCATTAGTGCAAACCATTCCCGTGTTCCCCACCGCCTTTCGCCTATGCTCAGGTGTCCTTCGAACCCGTGGGCAACATGTCGCCGAAGTGCACGCACATGGTGAATGCACCGCCTCTCCGGCCTTGTCAAAGCCCTCAAGGACCATTCTCATGTCTTCGTGGTACCTACAACAACAAGATATGTTGTCCTTCCTTCGCAGCCGCACAACATTGTGCGGCTTGCACACCCCTTGCTTCTCAAAGGAACGTTGCCCAATCTTGAGAGCGGGGTACTTGGCTTGAAACCTCCTATATATTACTAGTTGAGAGGCTTCCAACCAATGTTTGCTCACGAACTCCCTCGGTGTTCTCAAAGCACCGGTGTTGGGGTCACGTGCCAACACGACGTCCTTTTTGCAAGGACTAACTCGAGTGTTGTCCGGGTGCAACCAAAAGCTCTAATAAGAGCACAAGTCGCCATTGTCAAGCATCGGGTAGACAATCTCCGTTCCGCAAGCATCACGCCCTCCCAAAGGCCACGACGCCCTCTCTCCTCAGTTCTCATGTGTGCCCCCTCCCTCAAGTTTGAATTTCCGACCACCCCAAGCGTTCCAACGCGTTGATGCACACCAAGCATCGTGCAAGCCGTACGCACCAAGTTATCCTCGGCCAAGTTGCTCCCAACTGCCGCAGCCGCTATCCCCCTCGTTAGACTAACGTTCGCACGTGTGTTTCGTCGTGCTAAGCGTGATAACGCGTCCCTCAAATTCGCCACAACACAATTCTTCACCGTCTCCTCGCGCCGGTCACCTAACGACACCAATGCCGCATTGCACTCCTTGTGCACCTTCGAACTCAAGCCCGCCGGAAGGGACTCGATATACGCCCTCACCGCACCCGCAATGCGGTGAGGGCTTCTCCCAAATGCCGTTCGCATCTTCTCGACCCACCAACCCTTATTCCCGCGCGTCAACTCCTCAAAACCGTCACTTACTTGCGGCAATTGACCTCTAGGACGTTCGTAAGTTTCCTCATGCCCACCTTCCAACTCGTCTGACATTTCCACATCGTCACAAACCTCCTCTGAGTGAGCGTGATTAACATCACCTTGTCCTTTTGCTGATGTCCAGGCCTTGCACAACAAATCTATCTTCCCCACCAACGTCTCAAGCGTATCCATATCATCATCTTTCAGGGGCCACACTCCAAGAGGTATAATGCGAGCGGAATCTCCAACCTCTACGAGAAGGGGTAACAAGTCTATAAGAACGGGAGGAATATCCCTATTCGGTCCCGGATTGTAGGCAGCGTCGGAGCCACACAACGCCAAAAAAACGCTCACTGCAAGCAGCGTAATGTGGAGAGTCGTACATAACACCCCAAATAGCCACGATCGTTGATCCCGCACGAGCGTGACGTTCAATAACCCTTCCTCGATATGCGTCCCTGTCACCAAACAATCTAGTAAGACACACGTAAACCCTTCCTTGACGCGAAGTCTCACAGCAGCACAATCACATGTCTTTTGTACACACGGTTCGGGGTGTAGATATTCATACCGTTAAAGCTTGTGGGATTGGGGCGCCGTTTCGTGCTGCCACCCATATTCGCGCCCTCCTACACCGTTTGCTCCGATTCCAAGACATATCGCGTATGCATATCCATAGTAATATATACAAGTTTGTCTTTCTCTGCAAGCATTTTTACATACTTACTTCCACGAAATGCTTGGGCGGTTTTGTCCTCGATTCATACTGAGCTGACGTGACACGTGCATGAACATTTCTCGTATGTCGGATCCGATTCCAGATCCATCGACGTACGAGAAATGCTTGGGTGGTTTTGTCCTCGATTTATAATGAGCTGACGTCACACGCGCATGCACATTTCTCGTATGTCGGATCCGATCCCAGATCCATCGACGTACGAGAAATGCTTGGGCGGGTTTGTCCTCGATTTATAATGAGCTGACGTCACACGCGCATGCACATTTCTCGTATGTCGGATCCGATCCCAGATCCATCGACGTACGAGAAATGCTTGGGCGGTTTTGTCCTCTATTTATACTGAGCTGACGTCAAACGTGCATAAACTTTTCTCGTATGTCGGATCCGATCCCAGATCCATCGACGTACGAGAAATGCTTGGGCGGTTTTGTCCTCGATTTATACTGAGCTGACGTCAAACGTGCATGAACTTTTCTCGTATGTCGGATCCGATCCTCGATCCATCGACGTACGAGAAATGCTTGGGCGGTTTTGTCCTCGATTTATACTGAGCTGACGTCAAACGTGCATGAACTTTTCTCGTATGTCAACGACGATCGCTCGAAATTGGAAGACGCCACTCCTTCCAATTTTTATTTTTTTTTGTTTTTGGTTTGAAATGCTTCCAAAAATGATCATGAGTGACCGGAATGTCGTTGGTTCATCGCCGGGTGCCCCGTACGGCCGTGTGTCGCTTGAATTGGATAGGGTTTCCTTACGTATGTACCCGACTAACCCGTGATAGTGCGAAACAGATAGCAAGTTCGGAGTGGTTTGAGTTATAGTTTGTTATATGCTTATGAAATGCTTCCAAAAATGATCATGAGTGACCGGAATGTCGTTGGTTCATCGCCGGGTGCCCCGTACGGCCGTGTGTCGCTTGAATTGGATAGGGTTTCCTTACGTATGTACCCGACTAACCCGTGATAGTGCGAAACAGATAGCAAGTTCGGAGTGGTTTGAGTTATAGTTTGTTATATGCTTATGAAATGCTTCCAAAAATGATCATGAGTGACCGGAATGTCGTTGGTTCATCGCCGGGTGCCCCGTACGGCCGTGTGTCGCTTGAATTGGATAGGGTTTCCTTACGTATGTACCCGACTAACCCGTGATAGTGCGAAACAGATAGCAAGTTCGGAGTGGTTTGAGTTATAGTTTGTTATATGCTTATGAAATGCTTCCAAAATGATCATGAGTGACCTGAATGTCGTTGGTTCATCGCCGGGTGCCCCGTACGGCCGTGTGTCGCTTGAATTGGATAGGGTTTCCTTACGTATGTACCCGACTAACCCGTGATCGTGCGAAACAGATAGCAAGTTCGGAGTGGTTTGAGTTATAGTTTGTTATATGCTTATGAAATGATACTAAATATGATCATGAGCTGTGCATGCATGGGAAACAAGTCAAGAACGGATGCTTGTGGCAAACAAGTCAGCAACAAATGCTTGTGGGATGCACTTATTTTGAAGTGTACTGTCAAGTAGTAAACAATAGCAAAACTAAATAGCAACTACTTCCCCGCCATCGAGTGGAAAAGCTCGAGGATCTTCTCGGACTTGCCCTCCTCGCCTTCTTCGGCATCAACATCCCCCGAGACGATCTCCTTGTGGATGTTGAGCTCGATCTCCGCAGCCGCCACCGTATCGTCGTTCTCGCTCTTCAGATCGGCTGCGAGTTTTTTTGCAGCCTTCTGGCAAGCCGATAAAAATGCGCGGAGCTCGTCTCCGCGCATCCTTTTCTGAGGTGGCTTTTCCGGGGTCCTTTTCCCGGGGACCGCCGGGG
>LGRX02009590.1:0-13365 GCA_001247695.2 Cymbomonas tetramitiformis | reverse complement strand
AAATCGATATCTCGGGATGCACCGCGATGCATCGTGCATGTGATGGCTTCCTGAGCTCATAACACATATATCTATCATTCCGTATGCTCAACATCCGATCATCTCGACCGGAACCGAAAACCTGTAGGGTATTTCTTATTGCGCGAAACTGCGGAAGGCATTTTGGGTTTCACTATAAAATCGATATCTCGAGTTGCACCGGGATGCATCAGGCATATGATGGCTTCCTGCGTTCATAACACATATATTTATCATTCCCATCGCTCAGCATCGGCTCATCTCGACCGGAACCGAAAATCTGTAGGGTATTTCTTATTACGCGAAACTGCGGAAGGCATTTTGGGTTTCACTATAAAATCGATATCTCGAGTTGCACCGCGATGCATCAGGCGTGTGATGGCTTCCTGAGCTCATAACACATATATCTATCAGGGTATTTCTTATTACGCGAAACTGCGGAAGGCATTTTGGGTTTCACTATAATATCGACATCTTGAGAGGACCGGATCTTTGAACTGGAAACCCGCATCGCTGAACTGACCGCTGAAAACGCTGAGCTGAAAGTTTCCCTTTCTGAGAGTGAAGCTGAACTTCTCCACGCTGAGACTGAACTTTCTGAAAAACAGGACCATATTGACCAGTTGACTGCTGCAAACCTTGAAAACTGTACACTGACTAACCAACTGAACCAGGAAATAGCTGTTTTGAAAAAAGCACCGGCCACCAAGATCCGGGTTGTGAAGTCCCCTGACAGAACAGAAACTGACCAGCATATTATTGAACTGACTGAAAAAAACAAGTCCTTAGAAGAACGTATGAAGCTTTCTTGGGAGGTCTCCGAAGAATATGTTGCCAAGATCCGTGACTTGAAAGAACAGTTAGCAGCAGCAACAACTGAAGAGACCCCCTTGGAAAAAGCCACAGTTATGGCTAACAAAAGAAGGGAAGAACTGGCAGCAGAAGCAGAAGAAAATAAAAAAAAGAAAGCAGCAGCAGCCGAAAAGAAAAAAAAGAAAGCAGATCCGAAACCAGCAGAGTCAGAGGAGTTACCCAACAGTTGGTTTGACCACCACTATAGGGAGTTTCCTGAGGAAAAGCCTGACGACTGGGTGTTTGACTCAGAGAAATCCGGGTGAGTGACTGTGTTCTGTTTGTTGTTTGTTTGCAGGTTTTCAAGACTCCTAACTTACCTACCAGTTATCTTTATCTTCAGGTAAATATGCCTGTGACGACCCGTTCTATGGCTGCAGCAGCAACCGGATCTGCAACCGAGTCAGCAGCAGCAGCAGCAGCCAAGCCTGTAGTTTTGAAGAAGAACTTTAGATATGGTATCGGCATAGCATATGAACCGAACTGTAGTGTAGGCTACTTACCTGGTGTCTTTTACAAGAACCAAGTACCTGCACCAACTGCTGCAGAAAATGAGCTTAGAGCAGAAGTTGATCACTGGAAGGATTGTTTCTATGCAGCTGCTGAAAAATGTCACCTCTTGAGTCAACAGAACAAGCAACTGAGGGAGCAACTTGAATAAATAGTATGTACTCTTTTTATAATGAAATAATAGTATTGTTGTATTATGTTGTTGTTTTGTGCAGATATGGCTCCCAAACAATCTACTCTTGCTGGTGGTGCCAGTGGCACTGCTGCAGCTGCCGAGGGCCTGGTTAGTCCCCGGGCCCATGATGGTGGCAAGCTTCTCTATGCCGTGAGAGGTGGTCCCAATATGGGAGTGTATGATCGTTGGCATCTTGCTTTGGATGCTGGTTTTGAATACAAGCAAGGTGTTGGAAACGGGGCTTCATTTCCGAAGTCTGAGAGGGACATGGCAGAAGAATGGGCCAGAGATTTGAGCAAGATGCAACCAGAGGCCAAGGCTGCTCAATTGCAGAAAGTTATCAAGGATCAGCATATCCTTGTTAGGCTTTTGGTGGTAGTTATTATTGCCACTGTATTCTTTTGCATGATGCATGCATTTGTGGAAGCAGTTGGATTCTGGTACAATTGCCATGACAAGATCATGAAAACTCACCCCATTTGCCTTGGTAACATGAAGGTGGATCTCTTCATGAGTGAGCATGCAACCCTGTCGCAGAACATTGTTTTCACCGAGGTCATTGCAGTCATGACTGCCTTCTTCGTTTGGCTTGTAGGTTGCATTGCTTAAACAATACAATGTACTTATTTTGGTAATTATGTAATAACAGGATAAAGGCAAGAGGCCTATGTCTGAACTTGATCCTGATACCGTGGAGGCAGCTGCACCTGCACCTAAGGTAATGTATTACTGTTATAATTATCATTCTTCTTGTAAACTATTCTTATCAAATACTTGTGCATTTTCAGGCACCCTGCTGCAATATGTGTGATGTATTTGAAGGGATATTCCCATGTCCAATTTCTTCATGTCAGAAGTTGAGATGTATGTTCTGCATATCCAAAGATTGCTGTACAGGTTGTATAGAATCCCATTCAAATAGAATAAATATAGATGCAGAATTACTTTCTGTAGATAGTGATTGTAGCCAGGGCTCTATATCGGTTTGGTTTTTCGGTATCGATACAATCCGATATCCGAAAAACGGTATCGATAATCGGCACAATCGATATATAATCGATTACTTGGACATTTATATGCAATTTGTTATAAATTCAATATGGAACACCACAACCTGCACAATCGATAGTTAGACATTGCAATCCGATAATCGGCGATAAATACGATATATCGATAGTATCGGTTATCGGAAATATCGATATAGAGCCTTGATTGTAGCATAGAAAGGGAGTACTATTTAGAGGATAAGTTTTATCAGGGCCTTTACTGTGGGTACACTACCCCAGAGGAGGATTATTATGTAAATATTCCTGATGAATATTATTGGTCTGATTAATATTACAGGTGCCTCGTTCAGTTGCCAAGAAGCAGGAGAGGCTTGCAGAGAAGGGTAAGAAGCTTTTAGCATTGAAACACTCTCCCATGAAGCTTCGTTCTGATCTCAGGAAATTGACAGTGGGTGTTCTTCCTCACCAAACCAAAGCTGTTGCCAATAGAGGTCTATTGGTAAAAGCTTGTACTGTGAAAAATCTGGGAGAATATACGAACAAGCCAGATTTTGAAATTCCTGTTTCTGAAATAGCCTGGAGGGAAGAGTTATTAGCCAAGGGGGAACTTGAAGGTTCCACTAGCAAGTAACAAATACTTACTGTTTTATCATGGTAAATGTATTTTGCAGATGATGATGATCCTGCTGAGGATCCTGATGATGGTGATGATGATGATGATGATGGTGATGGTGATGATTCTGATGATGATGATGATTCTTCGGAACCAGAGGTTCAGGTAATTATTCAGCCTTCTTATATTATCAGCATTTGTATTAGAATTATTCTTAGATTAGTTTGTGGTGTGTTCAATACAGGATTTCTCAATATTTATTCCTCAAGTTGAAAGGGAATGGGAAATCATGAATACAGCCTTGTTTGCTCATACTGATGATAGGAATATTGCATATAATAGCTTGCTTTATTATCCTGGATATCCTCATGTTCAGCTGATTGATGATTACAGTATTGGGAAACCATTGGCATTATCACATGGTACCTTCCGTATTGTGTGTAGAGACGAAGTGAAATACGATGCAGATGGGCTTTCCCTCTGTTGTATGCTTTGTAGGAGAAAGCAAGTTGACCCAGAATGGGTTTATTGACATTGCAGGTTGAACCTTACATTGAAACAGATGCAATGTGCAACATCTGCCGTAGGATAATGATCAAAGTGATTGGATGTCACATTCCCAGTTGTAATAATTTCCTGTATATTGAAATATGCAATAGGTGTGGTAAAAGAGTGTGCAAGGACCATCTGGTTAGGATATCTGAAGAGATTATGGCAGCTACATGCTATCCTTGCTGTAGTAAAATGGGAATTTCATAGATCGGTATTGTGCCTTGTATCAGGCGGAAGCTGAGGAGAATGTGGACATACCAATTGTATACTGTTACAATTGTAGTAGAGAGACATTTGTTCAAAATTGTCGCGAGTGTAGACAATTAGTTTGTAGGCAATGTGTCTCCCGGGTTTTTGCTGATCAAACACCATTGTGCATTCCTTGTTTTTGTAAAATCTTCGGGGGTATCTGGTAACTGGAATAAATTCTCATGTAGAATAAACAATAATTAAATAATATTTGGTGATATTGAATGCTTTCAGGATTGGTTTTGCAGGAGTCTTATCGGTATTTACCGGAAGAAGAAAACGAGCAGTGTTGTTTATGCTATCGTATGTGCAATAGAATTTGTTATGAATGTAAAAAATATGTGTGTCGGAAGCATCGGTACTATTTGGAAGTTAGAAATCCAAACCCCCGTCATGAAGAACCAACATGTCTTACCTGTGTCAAGTATTATTGTCGATTAGATTACAGTTATTAGATAATATTTTTGATCAATTTCAATTCCAATAAAGTTTCGATTATTAGCTTTGCATACCTTGCCAGTTGTTCCGATGCCCATGAATGGGTCCAGTATATTATCATTTTCATTTGAATAAGTTTTAACAATCCATTCTAATATATCATAAGGTTTGGCAGTTGGGTGTTTACTTTTGTAATTACCATTAGCAATACTTATTACAGATTTCGGGAACCGTTTCCCGTTAGATATAGTATCGATTCTTGGACTCTTTCCAGTATACAATTCAGTGCGTCGACCAGGAGTAGTAAGGAACCGACTATCGGGCACGCTTTTTTATCACTATAAAACCCTATGAAAACCCTATGACATATGTCATAACCCTATGTCATATATGTCATAAGTCATACAAGGAAATGACAAGGGAAAATGACAAGAAAAATGACAAGTAAATGACAAGAAAAATGACAAGTAAAATGACAAGAAAATGACAAGTAAAATGACAAGGAAATATACAATAAATATACAATAAAGAATTACGTAATAAATGATAAATAAATTACGTAAATAAATGTGTAACAAAATAAGATTTAAATAAGTTCTAAAATAAATTTAAATAAGTTCTTAAATAAATTATATAAATGATGTATATTATTACATATATATATTATAAATTGTTCTTAAGTTATTTTATGGAAGTGTCAATAATCTTCTTGCAAGTTCTCTTTTAGTTAAACCTTTAACATTTATATTGTTTCGTATACACATATGTTTTAAATCATTTTTTGAGCTAAAATTTGGATTACATTGATGTATAATTTTCAAATGACTTTTACCTATATCTCGCCCATCCAAATAATTTTCATCCATATTTTCAATAAAATCGCAATACTCTTGTTCGCGTTTATTAGGTGAAAATAATATACAATTCCTCAAAAGAATTGTAGTGGTATTACCATTTTTTATAAATTTGTATTCATTATGATTACGAACTCTTCTAGATATCATATTAGAATGGTAATCTTCTAACTTTTCACAAGCCTTTAGGCATATGTTGTCATTATCATTTTCTTTATAGTTAATGCATCTCATATAATCTCTTGAATAATATTCTTTTTGTTTAATTAGGAATTCATCAAATACATCTTTCATTTCAAGTTTATATTTTAATTCATATATATGTTCTTGGACATCAAATGGAAGATCATTCCAAGTAGTAGTTTTTGCTTTTACTACTTCTTTACTTTTCTTTTCTTTTACCAAAAGTTGTTGTAATACTTCTTTCATTTTTTCTTTATGTTGAACTAATGGTAATAACATAAGTAAATAATCATTAGTAGTAATAGTAGTCATTGTTCTACCTTATGAAGTCTAACTCTTTAAGTGGAAAATTTTCGTTACAAAAAACATTTTCTAATATACATTCACTCATTATAAAAAAGTCTTTTGAAAATAAAAGAGTCTTTTAAGAAATGTACAATAAATTTACAATAAGTAAAAATATATTATTAAAGTATATACAAACATTTACTCGCTTATTATAAAAAAGTCTTTTGAAAATAAAAGAGTCTTTTTTATGAATACACAAATTTATATTACAAGACCAAAAGGAAAGCGAGCACCTCTTTGATTTATTGGACGATTTACAATAGGTTTTGAAATTACTTGAGGCTGTGGACTTTGTTTCATAAATTTATTCTTGCTTGATTTCTTTGAATATCTTTTTCTAGGCTGTGTACCCTTTTTAGAATGATATTCTTTTGCACATTTTTTCAATGTTTCATTCCATTCAGCTCGAGTCATTTATATATTATTATATATTATTTTTTATAATGGTTTACCTCTACTTACACGTTGTCCTCTTGTTTGAATAGGACTCATTTCCAAACCCATATATTGAACATCACTCGTATCATCGTCATCATCATTATCATCGTCAGCCGAAGGTGTTCTATCCTTTTGACCTGAATTAAATAATGCTTGTCTTAAAAAAGGATTTATTGTCATTCTTTTTGATGGTCCAGATTCTTCTTGATTTATTGGAGTTCCTTTTTCCAAACTTTGTAAAAAGTCTTCTTCTTCTTGAAATTCAGATTCAGGAGTTCTTATTGGAGTTTCTTGGTTAGATTCACTTAAATCAGCTAAAACTCTTAAATTGTCACCCCTTGTATTTTTTGAAGGAATAAATACATTTACATCACTTCGTTTTAAATTTTGAATTAAATCAGATGGATTTATAAATGAAGTTTGTGAAATTGAATTATAAAAGTCCACAGAATTCTGAGAAGGTGCAGTCATTGAATAATTTTTTGATGCTAAATTAGAATACCCTTTAAAAATTGATTTATTTGATGCAGCATTTTTAAACCCTGATTCATTTAAACAATATTGTCTAACAATATCATCAGTCAAAATCTTTCTCATATTATATATATTATATATATTATATAAAATTATCGTCTTCGTCTATTTTGTTGCCTATCGGCTGGATGAGGTGCTCTTAAAATTCTTCCAAAACGTCTTAATTGACCACTAGCTTTGCATTGAATTTGATTTCCAAGCGGACGACCTGATGGTGCAGGGTCCTTGTACCCACAATAAATTCTATTATTAAGTCTTCGTTGAGCTTGTGTTTGATTTGCTCTTACCATAATTATATATATATAATCTAATTTAAAAAAATTATCGTAAATCAATTTCTGTTTCATTATCTTTATTATTTTTATTTTGACTTCGTGTTCTTTTAGAAATTCTATTGGAAGATGACACTCCTTCTTTCTTCAAAGTTCTTTCTTTTTTATTTTGTTTAACTACTAATTCTTTTACCGTGGGCTCATTAGTCTTTTTGTTAGAAGCATTTCCTTTGACTTCTAATAATTCTCTTGGTTTATATCGTCTAGCTAAGGTCTCATTACCATCCTCAATAACATAACTTAATCCTTTTATTGATTTTACTTTATATATTTTTGTAGACCATTTTTGAGACTCTTTATCAAATGTTTTAGTTTTAATTTTAATTATTACTTTATCTCCAGGTTTTATACCTACTTTTTCAAGAAGTTCGGTCAATTTATTTCTTTTTAATAAAATATTTCTAATTATTTTTGTATATGACATATTATCATGCGCGGACCTATTAATATTTCCAACATTTTGTGTGCTATTATAATTTTTAACAATAGAGTCTAAATAATCAACCCAATTTACGCTATCTTTACTTGCAGAGTTCGCTTCTAATTTTATTTTCAATGTTTTATTGAATCTTTCAATCATACCCATAGTTGAATGGTCATCAGGCTCATTTAAATAGTGTTCAATATCATTATCTTTTAATAACTTTTTCATAGCTTTGTTCGTAAACTCAGAACCGTTGTCCGTTGTCAATACATTCATTTTTGAATCTTTTATTAATTTTTTAAAAACCGGTATAATTCCCTCAGCACTTTCAATGTTTTTATTATTTTTATCTTTGACCGTTTTTGATTTCAGTGCATATGCATAAGCCGTTCTTGTGTTAACATTAATAGCCGTTAAAATTACAGAAAATCCTCTATTTTGTCTTTTAACATTTGGTTTAAATGCTAAATCAGCTTGAATACAATTTTTATTAGGGTCTTTACCATAAATAGGAAACAATTCTTTTCTATTTAATTTCTTTTTTTGAGAAAATGTTTGATTAAGCTCAGTGGCTTCAATAGCTTCTTTGACTTGCTTTTCGGTAACTTTATACCCACGAGATTTTAATTTAGTTGTAAATGATGATACACCACTCAATCCTATTTCAGGATCTAAATAAAACTTTTGTATTTCTTTTTCAGAAATTGATTTACTCATTGTTTAATATAATAATACTTATTTATTGTCATTAACAATATCTTTGTGTCCCCAAGGTAATATATTATATGTTTCCCACTGAATAAATCCTTTATCGTAATTCAATGAAAATGTTTTTGTTTCATTTGTTGTTTCAATTCCAAGAGCTGCATATTGTTTATCGATAAGTGATGTTTTTTTAGGCTTTCTCAAAACATCATAATTTATTTGTATTACTTTGTCTTTATCATTTAAAATTATATTTTTCATTTCATTATGATTCAAGCTTTGTGAATTTTGAAAATTTAATGAAAATCCTTTTACTTTAGTCATTGTTGTTTTATCATCAAATAATAATGAATATGATTTAGGTGCTGTGGCTACATACTCAATGCATTTTTTTTATATATTTTCTTCTTATCATCATACAATTCATCAGTCAATTCACCTAAATAATCTCCTAATTGTTCTTTGTAAATATGTATATTTGTTTTGTTTTCAATATAAATCACCGAGTCCGTATCGTGATATAATACATTTTCAAATCCTACATCATCCATTAAATTGTACAATTTAATTCTTGCATAAGCGGTAGTAAAAACACCAATAACTTCATTCACACTAAAATTTGTTTCAGCATATTCATCTAATATATTAAATCCTATGTGATATTTCACATCATCATTTACTTGTGGAATAGGTTGAATAACAACATTATCATTTCTAGAATCTGATAAAATGTCGTATATCTCAGCATTGTTGCAATATTTATTTTGTCTTTTATTAGGTTTCAAGCAATATCTTCCCCACAAATTATTAAGAAAAAGTTTGGCTATAGTTCTCATTCCTTCATTTTTATATATATTTTCTTTGTCTAACAATATTCCTTCTTTCTCAAAATATTTTTTTATATACAAATTTTTATCTTCATCATTTTGTACCCACTCAGGAAAATCATTTGCCTCTTGTTTTATTTTTAAAAAAGTATTGATAAAACTTTCAAATATTTTATAAGATGTGTTTTCCCAGTGTACAACTTGATGAATTTTTTCAATCACATAGCCTTTCTTCAAAGCTAATTTTACTTCTTCGGTGCACCAAGTTCCGGTCATTTTTGTCAATGGAAATGTAAGCTTTTCCATCTTGGACTGTCCCCGGGTCCTTAATGGTAACACAGCCATTTCCAAATCATTTGGAGGAATAATGGTACACTTTATAACCCCAAAAAATTGTTCTATATTTCTTATACCTAATAAGTCGATTTCATTATATATTTTTGAAGGATGTCCAAATGGAAATAAACAATATTTAAAAACCCAAGGATACAAACTTGTAAAATCTACATACCTAATTATTTCCCCTTCCTTACATTTATGGTATAATTTGTTAGGATCTGTTCTACCACCAAATAATGCATCTCTAAAATGTATTGGTACATTATATGTATTTAAAAAATCAATAACATTGTTATCGTGCTTTCGTAAATCATTAAACTCATTTTCCCAAATGTATACGACATTGTATCCTAATTCTTTTAATTTTTCAAGCTGTTTATTTGTTTCTTCATTCAATTGAAAAAATGTTTTATTAAAGTTGTAATTCTTTCTAAACATTTTGTTTTTGTACACTTCAGGATTTCCGTGATAATAATCTCCTAAAAATTCATAAATTGTATTTGTTGCAGGGTCATAACCATCTACATATTTATGTCTTGCATTATTTCCAAAATAGAAATTAGGAATTTTGTATTCTTTTATTAGATTTTCTATCTTATTTGTATGCTTTATATACTCTAACCATTTGTCTCCTATTTTTGATTGTTATTTGCCTTTGGTAATAGTACTCAATATTGCTATTGAATTTTCAGGCATATGTATATACCTATGAATTGTTTGAGTTAAAGATGCAATAGTCAAATAACTTGTAGGGTCTATTTTTTTATTGGTAATTTGTAAAATCCTTTTTCTATATTCCATCCATCCTTTTCTTAATATTGTTACATCACTTTGACAATATTCTAAAATTTCTTTCTTCATATTGAAGACATAATTATTTTTTATCATTAATGAATACCAATCTAAAAATTCTTTCCGCGCTTCATTTTTCATTTGGTTAAAACCATAATGGTTTTTGTTGGGCAAAGGACCTATGTATTCTTTATTTTCGGGTGTGTTAAATTTGTGAGGGAAATACCCTTTTTTCTCTCCTTTCAAAGAAAATATTTTTGAAAATTTGCTAAGAGGATTTGTTAGATGTAAATAGCTGTCCATTAATGTAACATTTTGATATTTCAAATACATTATTTTACCACCATTTTGCACAATTTCGGGAATTTCATTCATTGTTGTCATTATGTATTCAACAATCAATACATAATCATATTTACTTCCATTGTGTGCAATAAAAGTAAAGTCTTTGTGTTGATTAGAAAAAAGAAATTTGCAAGCTTCTTCAATGTTGTAATGAACAAATGATTCTCCATTTGAATATTGTGTCACACTTAAATTAACTTCGTGCTTTGTTTCATTATATGCCTCAAAATCAAAAAATCCTATTTTTTCTACTTCTATTATTTCTTTTGGTTTTTTCTTTGTAATATAACAAATATGATTTCTTACATCACAATATAATTTACAATTTGGACAATATTCGTGTCCACAAATATGTTGTTCTTTTCTTGTATCATATATTTGTTTACATTCACCTTTGCATTTATGAAAGTATTTACTAGCTGTCCCTTTCTTATGTAATTCATAACATTTTTTATTTAGAAATTTTATATTACATTCTTGACAATATATAGCTTGTTTCCAATCAATATATTGTTTTGTTTTCGTTTTTGAAAAATCACACAATTTGCTACGACATTTATTGCATCTTGATTTGTGTATTTTTCCATAAAATGCCTCAATTTTTGTAATAGGTTCAAAGTGACCAAAACTTGAGTTAAGATGATAATAAACAAAATTCCATTCAGCCCTTTTTGGTAACCCTTCTTTTGAAGGTGGGTACATTATTGTACAACCTAAATCAGTCATTCCGTGAATAATTATATTTCTATCAAACTTTTCCTCAAATAAATTAATGTCATCAAATCCTATACCGTCTTCAGGATTAAATTCTAATTCTTTCATTAATTCTATGGCTTCTTTTGTTAATCTATTTCTTTTATCTTGGTAAACATTTTGATAAATGGTTGAAGATGCATTTTCTTTATAAAACATTACAAGGCAAGATTTAGCAAAACATTGTTCATCTTGAATGGTAATCACACTTTTTTTGGATTTTAATTCTTGTACCGTTTTGGGCATAGGCAAAGGAGCACCTTTTCCATTTAATTTTTTGAAATTTAATAAAGAAATTGTAATTGAATTTGCACGACCTCTATCATCTCCGCTTTGAATCATTCCATCTAATTTTTCATAAAAATCAGTTTCATTTTTTGCACTAATAAAATCAGATTCTTTATTTTGAAATGATATTCCAAATTGAAAGTGTTTAACATCTTCAGAATTTTGATCAGTTTTTTTGTTCATTAATTTCATCCAATATTCTAAAGGCTTTCCCAAAAAACGATTGAAATTTATTTTCATACTTATTCCGGAATTTCCACCTTTATCAACAAATTCTTTTGTCACATTTTTATTTGTAAATTGTTCTTCATATTCTTGTCTTGAAATTAGATTTTTTGCTTTTTCATTTTTCTTATTCCAATTAAATTTTAATTGTGTGATGGATTCACGTTTTGCTCTTTTCCAATCTGCATATTTTTTTGTTCCTTTTTTATTAGGATTTTTCTCTATCTCTTCATCCATTAATATTTTCCATTGTTCTTGTGTTAATTGTGTAGAACTTGATGCCTCAAAATTTCCGGCCCTATAATTCTTTATCTTTTTCAAATTAGTTTTCTTTGATTGTGTCATAGGTGCTTTGCCTTTATCTTTTTCATCTTTATTCTTTTTAGGTGACATATTATTATAGAATATTTTTATTATACTTATAATGTAACGTAATCTTTAAGTGGTATATGTTACTTTTAATTTTTCAATGAATTTGTTTTGAATATCAAGAAGTTTGTCAAAATTTTCAGGAGACTCTTTAATTTTATTAGAAAAAATGTTTATTATTTCAATTTTGTCTATATTATGTTTTTTCAAAGTGATCATAGATACATTTTTATTTTCTATAATTCTTTGTATAGTCATTTGTTTTTGTAACTTTATTTTATGATTTTCATAATATTTATTTTTGTCTCTTCTATTTGTGTCTAGGGGTTTTTTATAATAAACTTTTCCATTCTTTGATGTAACTTTAGTATACTTTGGATATGATTCACTAATGTTTTCCATTGATATAAAGTATAACCTATTTTTTAAATTGTTTTGAAACTCACAAAAAAAAAGAGTAAAAATATGTATGAAATATATAATAATGATTGCTTTACAATTTTACCAACAATTAAAAGTAATTCGGCAGATTTATTTATATATGATTTGCCATATAATCAAACTAATTGTTCTTGGGATAAAGATGTTATTGATTTGAATCAATTATGGATACAATTAAAAAGAATTGGAAAAAAAGAATGTGTTTATATATTTACTACGACAACAAAATATGGACATAATATTATTGAAAGTAATAAAAAATGGTTTAGATATGATTTAGTATATGAAAAAACTATGGCTTTAGGATTTTACCACGCTAATCAAATGCCTTTAAGATCACACGAAATGATATATGTATTTTATAAACGCCTGCCAACTTATAATCCAATAAAAATTGAAGGTAATAAGCCGTATATTAGACAAGGGCAAGGACCTAGAACAGAATTGTATACTCATTACACGGATAGAACGCCTACTATATGTTTGGATGGTAAAAGATTTCCTAGAAGTGTAATAAAGTTTTCTAATGGAAATTATAAAAGCAAACATCCTTGTGCAAAACCATACAATTTATTTGAATGGTTAATAAAAACTTATTCCAATGAAAATGATTTAGTCATTGATCCTTGTTGTGGTATTGGAACTTCAGGAATTGTGTCAAAAAAAATGAATAGAAATTATATAGGAATTGAAATAAACAAAAAGTATTTTGATATTGCATTTGAAAACTCTTTTTAGAATATAAATATGTTTT